>JAUCMU010000072.1:1223370-1259654 GCA_032275025.1 Enteromius treurensis
TTAAGCTTATGTATTCAGTCATTATTCAATGGTATACTAAAAATCCATATGAAAAAACGTACTTCTCACTGTTCTCAAGTCAAATATTTATATGCGATTAAAATGCGATAAATTTCGATTAATTAATTACAAAGCCTCTAATTAATTAGATTAATTTTTTTTAATCGAGTCCTAGCCCTACTGTTAATTTAACCCAAGTTTGTAAGTCAATTCAAAAATGTCGCCATCAATTGCTCACCCTAATATGTCTTTGTCCATCTTATTTTACAGTCCTGTTCCTCATGCACATACTATGTACTTATTATAATAATTACAATAACTAGGTACCCTACTAACCCTGAACCTAACCCATGTAGTTCCCAGGTATTTCCAGAAGTACACATACCGTAAAATAAAATTCAACCGTTTTTTTGCACCACTATTAAAACTCCATTTCTCAGAAACTTTGCAAAAAAGTTAGTGCCGTGCATAAAGACTCTGTAAAACTAATCCATGAAGGATGCAGTTTAAGGCAAAGATATAATTTAGGCATTTACTTAATTTAGGCCTGTACACGGATCACATCACACGTGTGCAAGAGCAAACCTCATTGCTGTTTGCAGAAAACGGAATGTGTGAAACATGAGGAATAACCTCATCGGTTCCCAACCACAGTGAAATCTCACTGGTCCAAAATATTGCTCAACCTAACTGCATATTAAACTACTTAAGTTGTGTGCAAGGTACAAATTCTGCTTATTTTCAGGTAACTGAACCCATAACCTTGCTGTTGCTACCACCATCCTCTACTGTTCTAGCTACAGAAACATGCGACCATCTATTTGGCTATTTTGTCGTACCACACTTTCCTTTCTCTTTCATAATAAACTAAATCCTCTATGTTAAAAACATCCCAGAAATGACCAACAACTTTTACAATACCTAATACAATTGTTATACCGTCTGCCATTGCAAATCTAGTTATTGTTATTATAACTAAATTGTGTCATCACTAAGACTTGCAGTTTGTGTGCTAAAGTTGTTTATATATTTAAGAAAGTCAATGTGTAGAGGAATGAAAAATACGAAACTCTTTGATTGGCAACTCAATCTGAATTTCTCTCAAGCATAAGCAAACATTGCTTCAAGGGACGATAAACTAAACCGTAGCAATCACCTTTTCATCCCTGCTGAAGTGTGTAGTAATGTGTGTTTGCATGCATGTGTGTGTGTAAATCAGCTCTGAGCAGATAAGAGAGAAACATGTCAGAATGGAAATGATCAGGTAAGTGGAACGCAGACTCTGCTCTTTTAATAACACACCGATAAAGTAACACCGCCGTACCTCCAACATAGCACGTGCAAATCAAGACTTGTATTGGCGGACACTACTTCTAGGTGTAAAGCTAAAAGCAACTGAAATAATAACTGAACTCCTGTGAAGCTACTGAAAAAGCAGACAGCTTTACTAGAAGCTACTAATAAAAAGCAGATAACTGTACTGATGCTATTCAAGCAGGCGATATCTTAAGAAATGCATAACTATCAGATGAATCATCAGATGATGTAATTTATTTTTGCAATTAGCGCAGCATTTATCTGGCACAAAAACGGAGCATCTCAGTTAGCGTGGTGAAATGATGAATGATAGAAGTGATTAAATTTAGAGCCCTGTTTGCAATGGAAACAACGACATCTGCGATGCTTAGTAGCAGAATTACAACACAGTCCGGAATTTAACAAGTGAACTGTGAAGACAGGTCAACATTTCAGCTGTAATTCTGAATATACTGCTTATTGTGAGCATCACTATTATTACTTTTCTGATGTCATTAGGGCTGCAACTAATGACTATTTCAATAGTCGACTAGTTATTTTTAACTGCAAATATATATATATATATATATATATATACGGCTCCGCTGTTAAGCCGAGCGCCTCTCCTTGAGAGACTGGTCTCTTTCCCGTGCATGCATGCTGGTGTCATTGTAGGTCCATGAAGGAAGCGGAGGGAGAGCGAGCCGCTGGAGACGCAAGCCACTCGAGATAAGTGCCGTCAGAATGCGAGCCGCCAGGAAAGCAAGCCTTTAGAGGGCGAGCGGCCCGAACAAGGAGCTGGCTAAGACGAAAAAAGTGAGAGGTGTGAGCCGCCGAAGATGAACGCAGCTAGACTACAACAGACTCTGCAACTCCCGTGGACCCTTATCCCTCGAACACTCCCTGACCTTCACGTCCCAGGAGCACAACGAGGACACCAGTTCCCCTTATTATTTTGGACACTTTTTTCCCCTTTGGACACTTTCTTTTGATTATTCTCCGAAGCCTGATGCCACGCCCACTGTGTCTGTTGTTGGTTCCTCGCATTACATTGGTGACATCACGAACGACCCGTCGACTACTAAATTAGTTGTCGACGAATTTTGCCATCGACTATTAGTCGAACAGTCGTTGCAGTCCTAGATGTCATACAACAATTCATAAAGCCCAAAGTACACAACGTTTTTAAATAGAGTCTATGAACACAATTAGTGTCCACCACGCCACAAGGATGTGCTGTTTTTATTCAAATCAAAGCATTAATACATGTAGAGCATGCATCCAAGCGATACAGCTGACACAGAACCATATATTGGTGCTACGGTGATGCAGAGAGAAACACAGGAAATTAATTGTTAAATGTTGTTATTTTTAGCTTCTTTGTGTACGAAAAGTATTCTTGTCGCTTCGCAAAATACAGATGTGATGATGTGTTTTAAACTTTTCTGGACATTGACAGTATTAATTAGGTGGCAGTCAATGGGACAGTCAAAACCCCCTGGTTTTCAGCCAAAACATCTTAAATTGTGTTCCGAATACTATCGAAGCTTTAAGGGGTTTTGACCGACAAGGGAGTAATTGATAAATAACAATTTTCATTTTGGGGTGGAGCCAAGGCCTGTTCACACCAAGCACTATAGCTATAAAGATAACGATAACTGCATTTGTGTACACACCAGCAAACGATATCGTCTGTTTATTATAAGCTCAAGCGCGTTCGCCACTTTAAATTCTCACGTGATAGCAGGATTGATTCTGATTGGTTATCAATGTTTCTATTGCTCGCCAAAACATTGTTGGGAAAATGATTCTCAGCGATATTGTTTCTTTGTCCTTTATCGTTATAATTATGGTGTGGATGCTGCTATTTTTTAAACATTTTTTAAACTATATGTTTATCGTTATTGTGCTTGGTGTGAACGGGCCTTTACCCTTCCAACTCACCAAACCGAGGATAAAAGTTGTCACAATAAGTGATTTTGCAAAGTATCAAATTTATCATATAGAACCATATATTAAATTTATATTCATGAATTATGTACAATTTTTAATTAATTTTAATAATTAAATTTTATTATTTTATTAATTAATTTCATTAGTGACAGGTACAGTCACATCAAAAAGAACAAAAACATATATATTTATATTTTATTTTTTCCACTAATCTTTTTATGTATGTTTAGTGTTTCATAAGAGAAAAACGCATTCAACCTCCTACACAGTCTTTTTTCATTTAACAAAGGAAATTGCAGAGATCTCAAAATGGGTACCAAGGTTTTCAAGTCATTCAGGGAATTGTGGGTGGGGGAAGTGAGAGAGAAGGAGAAAATGTGTGGAATGTACTGGCCCATAATTTGGGTTGCAGCAGAAAGTCTTAGCTGGAAATGCAGATTTTATCCACTGGTCCATCTCAGTGAGACAAAGTGTCCAATCCTCCATTTGAACATGGCTCTTCATATACCCAGCAGAATTAGGCCAATGAGAAGAGACAGCTCGGCTTAACATGAGGATGTTCTTATGACCTCATGCCAAATGTTATGGAGTGTACAGAGATAACAAACGCTAAACAGACATCACACAAGTTTGCAAGTGTCACGCACTTCTAAATACTTACCATGTAGCTGCTAAGTAGACAATAATTGAAGTGCCACGTCTCCCACAACTTGGATTGCAGGGTCGAGAACTACGACCAGATACACAATATATAAACCAAAATTCTGATGTGAGGTTAGCAAAATGTAAATCAGTGACCCGATTCTCTATACTGAGGCATGCAACACTGCTGTAAGCTGAACGTTATTGGCTTTCGACAGGCCAATCTATGCAATAATTAGGTTTCTAAATGCAACAGATGTTTCTCTATGATTTCATTCCTCTATGGAGCCCTGAAGCACTCCGTTTATTGACATTTGGGAAACACATTCTGTGATAAGACCGAGACATCAATGATAAGAACATCAATGATGAGAAAAAACATCTCACTTCTCTTTAACCAGAAATCTATGATCAAAGTCAGATCATTTCCTGACGTCACTTTTTATCTCTAGGCAGCAGTAGGAGCCGTTTCATCTCTTTATGTACATGTCAGTCAACGTTACTGAAAACCTGGACTTGCACAAAGACTTTATCTTCACACAAAATTCAATGACATCTCCCTGGTGTAGTAACTTGCTTTCAGTGCATTCAACTCTCTTCCAATTCTGTTCCATCACCAGCCATTCATGCGTGACATACATTAGTGTCATCTCTGACGATAAACAGCTCCTCTGGGAACAAACACACACAACACACTTACTGCAGACCTCAAACCTGAACTGGACATGCTTTGGCCACGTTCAAAAAAAAAATATATATTCAGTTCTTACAAAAAGGAACATTATGTCATCATTTACTGAATCTCATGTCATTCTGTATTATTTTCTTTTTTTCCCCATAAAAATTCAACCTGGAGATGTTCGCTACCATTCAAAAGTTTAGGGATAATAAGATTTTTTTTTATGATTTTGTCAAGTTAGACCAAGGTTGCATTTAAATATATATATTTTTTTGCATTTAAACATTTTTTAAATATATATATTTATAACACTATTCTTTAATCATTAAAATTACAATATATATGTGTATATATATATATATATATATATATATATATATATATATGTGTGTGGGGGGCTGTTATCCGCGTTAACGCGAGACTCTGTATATTGGATGGTAAATTTGACATTGTTTTTCTTTTTGTTGAAAGTCATATAGACACTATCATAGAGTTTAGCAGTTTGCGCAAATGGGAATGCAAAAAATATATCTGTGGTAGGCCTATATGTGGTAAAACTATGATGACTTTCGCTGATGAGAAACCCGGAAACATAAAAAAGGTCCACTTGATAAAAACACTGATGTAAGCCAGTTATATTGTAAAATATTAATTCAATTACTGCTTTCTATACTAGTATATTTTAAAATGATAAAGTTTTATTTTATGCATCATCACTCCAGTGTGTCATGATCCTTAAGAAATTATTCTATCATTTTATTATTTTGAGTGCTGAAAACTGTATTTAATATAGAAATGTATTTATTTATTATTCTATCTATTGCTATCTTAAGATATCTTCATACAGTCTTATCAGTATATGCATAACAATGAAGGCTATCTAGTGAGCAACACACTGTACACTGTTGCATCACATGACCTATATCAACACCATTCAGATGTAACTGAACAATCTATTCTATTACTTGCATAGATTTCCAAAAAGCTCCAATTTTAAGCTTGAATGCCATTTTAAAATAATCTTCATAAAAAAAATGTAAAAATAAAAAACAAAAGAGGACGGGTGTGGGGAATAATCAATACAGCCTACATACCGTATACGTACAGCTTAGTAAGCCACACCCTGGAGCCGCTTATGGCTCCCCTTTTTCCCCTTTTTCTTCTCAGCTCCCATCCCCCAACTCTCTCTGAATTCACGTATAGAAAAGCGGTGAGGGGCCCCTGGATAAAGATTTTGCCTGAAAAGGCTGTGATCCTAAGCAGGTGACTTAAACTTTGGTTAAAAGTGTACATTGTTGGAGTAAAGCTGAAACTACAGTATACTGATACACTGAAAATGCAATATAAATTCACAAAGATTTTAATTAGTGCTGTCAAACGATTAATTGCATCCAAAAATAAGTTTTTATTTACATAATATGTGTACTGTGTATATTTATTATGTATACATTAAGCCACACATACAGCATAGAAAATATTTACATGTATTTGCATATTATATATATATATATATATATATATATATATATACATACACACACAAACACAGAAATTTGTGTCATATATATATATATATATAAATGTAAAAATGTTTAAATATATACATATGCATGTGCAGACACACACACACTTTTATTCTAGATGTGATTAATTGTTTTCAGCACTAATTTGACCCTAATGACCCACTAGGTTTCTTAAAGATGGGCATTTTCCATCAGAGAATTTTTAAAATGTTTTTGAGTGGCAAAAACCTATTACAAGTTACATTGTGCATCTATGTGTATATACAAATGTAAAAAAACAACAACAAATAAAAAACATTTTGCCACTGCCGAGCGTCTGTTGGGGTACTTCAGCGTGTTCAACACGTTAGCTGTCATCAGGCTTATGCTGGAGTCATCGAAGAGAGAGAGAAATCTGATTGGATGGCCAACTTATCGAATGAGTCAGTGCACGAGAATGGGTTCTGAATTGTTTACATGCATCTGGTATACTCCATATTCCCTTTTTTCAGTTTCTCTTTTTGAATGACGAACATTTATTATAGATAGCAACTGATATAAACAGCTAATTGCTCTCATGCACGTCACTGCTACTATTTTGATGTCAGCTTGGTCAGCAAATCAACTTGACTACAATGGCTCTTTGGGTAGATCATGGTCTAGCGGAAAAAAAAGCCATATCATAGAAAATGCATAAAATCATCCATTCATTCCTTTATTTTTCGCTATATTAGGTAACCCTAACGCTGAATGATGAACAACGCCTACTGAGACCATGTGTCTTCTGAGGCCTTCACTAGTATTACAGTATTCTTTACTAGAGGCCAGTATGTTCTTGTTATTGAACACAACCATCAATCACTAACATGATAAAAAGAGACACCCAAGAAGACAATGACCAAGCGCTCGGCTTTATGCTGTAAAATTAACGTTGCGACCATTTACACAATAATATGGTCGGTCGGCTGGCTTTTAAATGCTAAACAAGGATCTCATTGTCCCTGGACAGCTGCCTTTTCCGGAAAAAAAAAAACTGAGAAGAGGGGGTTGGGGAGGCGGTCTGAAGAATCGCACGTCCCACTTCAGAACCAGCTGCTACAGCCGACCACTAATGCGGTCTCCTCAGATCAGCTGCCAAGTCACACACATGTGTGCACGCTCATAAACGAGACAAGCAGTGAGCAAATCTCTTCATGTGCAAGAGAAAAGAACACAACACGTACTAAACAGAGTTCCCTCAAAGTTTTGCAAAAGGGTGGCTTCATTGGAAATACAAAAATTAAGAAGTCTGTTAGTCACAGTGTGTCTAAAGTATTTTGTGTGTGTGTGTGCAGAAAGGGATTTAACTCAAGAGACATCAAACTGTGAGCCCTGGCCTGAACTTATTTTGAAATATATATTCTACCATGTCATCCTTACAGTCTAAAGTACTGCCACGTCCATCTTTTTGGAAGAACACACCCTTCTCCTCTGGCTAGGTAGTATCTGACTCACGGCTTCCCTCTTCCAAGCCTACTACAACCACAGTTTACTGTCAATGAGAGAGCCATTGGGTTTCAGCATATCTGTCTAAACAGAAACCCAGTGCAAAACCTGTTGGAGCACGTCTGTTGAGACTGACACCAGATGTATGACGACATCATTGCTGGCATGTGGTGCCTGGCTTTTCTTGTCTTCAAGACCTCTGCTGAATGGAATCTGCACTTAATAGCTGTTACTAAGGTGACAACATCACACATCAATAGACTTCCTCTGATAAGACCTGAACAAGAAAACAAAGAACATGGATCTGCAGCACCTGCTTGTAGGTCGAGCCACTAACCTAAAATAACATTGTAAGCAGCATTTGTATTATTAGCATGAGCATTCAGGAATAAAGTAAAGTAACAGAAGGTACAAACAAGAGATTGAAATAAGATAAGATGAACAGATTACTGTATCCGAGGCAGCGTCAGAGCCTGCGTAGTATCTGCACTCAGCATTTTCCCTTTTTGCCTTTGAGCTGTCTGTAAAACGGTCCTGTGGGAGTTTGGTATTTTTTGGAGTCACTCTCCTGATAGGCTTAAAAGAATTTACCTAGAGGGAACTTAGGCCCGGCTCACACGGTGTGATTTTAACCACGATTTGGGCGTCTGAGACAAATTTTGAGAATCCTAAAAGATTTCTATAATTCTAAAAAAAAATCTGTACTCCCATGTTCACCCGATGTATGATCGATGTGATCAAATGTCGATGAAATTCTGGCCGTGTCAGATGATTTTGCGCATAGTCCTGCTCTCATACAGCGAACATCAAACTTCGTATTTCAAGACAAGCCATGATAAGAAACAATGCTAGATGCATGGGATATGTTGCCTTTGCTGTGATGAAACCCCAGTTGCGTGTGGGTGTATGGTGCTGCTTATAATATTCTTTTTAAATACGCTGGTTTTGCCGCCATTCATATACTTTTCATGGCCAACATTTCATCCCTGCGTGCAATATTACTTAATAATGTGTGGGTTGACTCTGAACAAGTATTTTTGTGCGCACCTATTTTTTTTAACACGTCTTGACTGTCGTACAGTCTGATATTAATAACAACTGCGATCCGACAGTGTGACATGATCATATTCACACAGTCTGACAAGTGCAAGTAAAAATGGCAGTGTGCTATACTCGGCCTTCAAAAAATGCCACAAATATTGCTCAGCAAATGATACTTGCTGGAATTTGTTTACATGTAGTGATGAATTGTGTAGGACAGAACTTTATAGGACAGAACAATGGAACTTTCACACTGTGTGATTCTGTCCACAATTTGATGACTTGAGACAAATTTTGAGACATTGAGGACAACCGAGATCTCACAGTGTGACATGATCATTATATTTGTACAGTCTGACGAGCAACAGTCGTAAAAGACTATTAAAAGTCGCTCAGTGTGAGCCTGGCGTAAGACAAATAACAGTGTACTACAGCTGAAAGACATCTCTATACGCTGGAGTTTTCTTACGTAGTAACATTTCAGGTGTTTCCATCATTTCTGGGAGTTACTGTCATACTGTTATTTGATGCTATAAAAGCAGGGTGTGGCATCATCATTGCAAGCTTGCAAGACTTCCGCTCAATTTCAGTACGCTTCTGGACTCAGTCTGAAATTGCAGGCGGTCTTGCAGTTTCTCTCTGGCTCCAAAACGGCCAGACCCATCAACCAACAGAGGGCGGGATTAGAGTCGTGACGTAGACGCAAAGCGCCGAGTTTAAGATTGTAGTTTAGATCTAAAATGACAGCGGACATGAAGACAAGGGATGCTATTCGCTCTGTTGTGGGGAATATTCCCGGCATTTGCCAGCTGAAGCCTCAACAACAAGAGGGTTTGGTTCACATTTTGAGGCGATGTTGTGGCCCTACTCCCGGCAGCTTTTGGGAAAAGATTAGGTGCGTTCGACTTGAAGCAGCGCTGGGTAGAGTGATCGGTGTAAGAAAGTACTGCGAGACCATTTGACAGCTGATCATTCCATAAGCCCTTTATAATCGCTCTCACTGTACTTTGATGTGACTGCAGCGCTGCTTCAGGTCGAACACACCTAATCTTTTCTCAAAACCTGTCGGGAGGAGGGCCACAACATCACCTCAAAATGTGAACCAAACACTCCTCTTGTTCGGTCTTCAGCTGGCAAATGCCGGGAATATTCTCCACAACAGAGCGAATTGCAACCTTTCTCGTCAGCGAGAAACTTCTCACTAAGAAATGATGATGCTGATCACAAATTTTAGTTCAATTTTGAACCTGTTTCGAATTTAAAATTGTTGCCTTTTATCAGTTTATCAGCCATAACACAAATATAATCATCTGCATATCAGCACTGTCCGCATCCTTAATAAAAATTATGAAGACTGTTCACGAACACTTTCATAATCAGGTGTTTAAAACAAGACATACAGTCCTCAAAGGATATGAAGTTAACTTTTAATTAAAGTAATGAACCGAATAGCAGCTTGTTCTTAAGACCATTTGTTCTGGATTGTGTAACAGTTCCTATTTGTTTTTAATATTTGCACTTTAAACAGCTTCCTTGCATCATACTTGGCAGTAAGGCAGTTACTTCCTGTTGATGGTTTCATGAAACTGAGAGACAAGATCTCCTGTGACGTGTGAGACAAAGGCTAAGCTAATCATCTAAGCTGTGAGAACTTTTGTGGCTTTTCTGAATGAATGCTGTGTCATTAAAGAGAACGGCAGCAAACTTCCTGAAGCACATTGTCAATCAACTGAAAATAGCCCATTTAACTAGTTTACTGAGGAACTAAGAGCTATCAATAGATCCAGAAAGTGATCCACACATTGTGGCAAGAGCTCAACAATGAACATGAATTCCCTGAAACAATGACATACTGTAAAAAACTAATGTAGCATGTCCAATTCATGACTTCTACATTTTTAAGTCTACAATATTTCCATTTTTTTACGGTTTCAAGGTACTGTATGCAGTTACCCAGCCATAAATGTATTATTGTTTGTTACAAAGTAAAAATAAAGTCAGTAAATGCAATGCTAGGGTTACATTTAGAGTTTCCATTTGTAGAGGTTTTGCATACACACAATTTTCTTTACAGAGCTAACTTATTTCCTCTCCTGTGTCAGTAATGTATAAGGTTCATGTGTGACTTTTGTTCAACATCCTTTATTAAGCATTCAATATTAATACAAACACCACCCATGGAAAAACGATCAACCGCTAATGTATGAAGCTAACCAACCTGAACCTGAGTTTTTAAGTACGTATATATGCTTCAAGTTATTTTAATGAGTTGACAAAACGCAATATTTGCAAACTTGTATAAAAAAAAAAAAAATACTCCACTATTTAAAGGGCTACTCCACCCCAAAATAGAAAGTTTTTATTAATCACCTCCCCCATGTTGTTCCAAACCTGTAAACGTTTTGTTCGTCAGCAGAACACAATTGAAGATATTTTAGATGAAAACCGAGAGCCTTGTGACTGTCCCAAGACATCATCATAGTCCATAGTGGTTCAAACATAATGTTATGAAGCAGTGAGAATACTTTTTGAATGCAAAGAGAACAAAAAATAATGAATTCGCAGATGACAAAAAACAGTTGTGCATTTTGCATTCAGTGCATACTCTCCAAAATGGTACTACGGTGACGCAGAGAGAAAATGTTGAAAAAAAGGGTTTTTTTTGTGTGCATGTACAAAAAGTACTTTCATTTCGTTACGGCTGAACCGCCGATGGAAGTATAACGATGGAGTATTCTGACGATGTCTTTTATAGGCTACTTTTCTGCTCAACGGGACAGTCAAAAGTCTCCCGGTTTTCATCTAAAATATCTTAAATTGTGTTGAGAAGATGAACAAAGCTTTTACAGGTTTGGAAAAACAAGATGCCTCCAGTCCATCAGTGGGGACTTTAAGCAGCCTCCACTTTTGGAGCGGCAACAGCATTTGGACGTCATATTGCACGACTCCATCTGCTACTTCGTAACAGTCTACTACGGGAGAAGAGTTTCTTTGCAGTAGTCCTTACAATGTGAAAGATTAGGTAATTAAATGTTAAGTTTTATGGTATATACCATTTAATTCCATTAGTATATGATTCGTCCATTAGCCTTTCATTTATTCTGTGCTGATTATGTTTTAAACTTAAGCTTATTTTAATATTTTTATTTTGTTTGTACAAAGATATGTCTGCTGTTGGCAACAGCACCTACTGAGACTAAAGGTATGTGAAGAGAACAATGTAATTGTCTAAACATCCCTCTCAGAATCCATGATTTGCATTTAAATAAATGACTGATTGCTTGCGGCGTCTTGTTTGCTTTCACTTAATTTTATGTTCTCAGCTATGGCGGTGGAACAGGTTACTTCCGGTCAACGTAGCCGTTTCATTCCCAGCTGTTGCTAAAAGTCCCTTTTCACTGCTGAATGCTACTTGTGATTGCAAAGGACAGTATGGATGTACACCTGCAAAGAAACAAGGAGATGTGCTGAGGGTGCAGGAAAGCTTCTACACACCCACAGAAGCTGACAGAGCCAGATGATAATGGAGTGGAAGGTGAAAGGTGACACCCGCCTTACCAAATCCACAGAGAGACGAAAGAGAGAGCTTTTTCTTTTACTGCAGCGGGATGCCGGTGAAAATAAGCTCAGATTGAGGTGCACAAATCAGATCAATTGGGTGAATAAAGTTCAATGAAAAACTAAATGTGTAAGCACAGAATGAAATTGGCAGATAAAGATGACAACTAAGTCAAAAATAAGCAGCATGTGCTTCAGTCGGACTAAATTTGTTCCTTGAACTTCGTGAAGCGGTCTATCTTTTGGATCTCATACCGTCAACATGAAGCATTTTACATAACCTGAGCACAAAACAGAATATTCTCCTGAAAAAAAATAATCCATTGGGAATTGATTGGATCAAAAAGTGGGCACTATATTTAAGGGGAGGAGTTAACAAGAGCGACGTTTTTGTGGGAAGAGAACACAATTAGATTTTGATAAAAGATTGCCAAGACAAATTGATTTTGGAATATTTATCAAATGACTCTCACAATAAGATCAGGAACATGCATTTAGAAAGTGAATAGGGTCTATTTTGGCTTCATGATGACTTTGAGTGAACAATACTACATTATATCCCAAAATAACTCGCTATTGTTGCACTGTGAATGCACAAAAATGTAATGATGGACATGTAGCAATAAGGTCTGAGAAAATACATCTGAATGGGCACATTCCTGTCTCTATTACTTTTACAGAAGAGGGGACAAAAAGACATCTGTCTGATGAACAGATGGCACAGCTGTAGGACCTTAACAACAACATCCATCATATGAAAGCTGCGATGGTGGCTGAGGTAAACTAAAATTAGCTATTTATGTGTTACTGATGATTCCTGCTTGAGAACTGTTTAGGGTCAAGTGTGTAGTTTTAGGAGGTTGGCTAAACAATCACAACTTAATTCAACACTATTTTAAAGGAAACTGTCAATCTGGAGCACTTTTATTAAAACATTTTAAATAACTGGTACTTCTGAACTTTTCATTTTAAATAATAATTAAAAAAAATACATAAAATTAATAAAAAGTTCAAATAACTGTAGAAGGTAAGGTAATGAAGCAGAGAACTGGTTAAAGGTGAGCAGGAGTGCGCTGTGTCTGTGCCGCTAAATACATACTCTTTAAAATCATATTATTATGGTTACTACAGACATATGATGTGACCGTGTGATTTCTTTTGTTACAAAGTTGTGTCCAGATCACTGCTCGCTCGAGCTATGAAGCGCCACAGGATCAGGAGAGCAACAGGTTAAAGTGTATTATCAAAATGTCTAAAGTCTAAGACATATAGCAAGATATATATGGACAGCGAGTTCAAAATTATTATTAAAAAAATAATTAAATTATTTTATAACTTTTTTTTTTTATACAAGAACAAAATTTAATAACGACTACTTTTTTGCACAAGTAACTCTTCATTACGTACCACTAATTATAACAAGTATATTTCAGATATGTTTAGATTAACTAGTAACTAGCTATATGTAAAGTATTTGGGGAGGGCACTCCGCCAACAGACAGCATAGACCTATAGAAATTTGTCAGATTAGAGGCCAAAGTTACGTTCATGTGATACTGCAATGCTGTGAAATTTTTATATTATAGAAACCTCTCAAATACTATCAAATGACGATATGTATTGTGTCAAAAAGAATAACCCACTCTATTAATTACTAGTACTCATCCTTTAGCTACTCACAACTATCTGAAATCAAGTCCCTTTTCCAGGTTTTATCAAGATAATTAAAATAGACACCAATATCTGTTCATTAGACCTATATTGCATATATAATAAATACATACCTATAAAGCTAGAACAGGTGGAAAATATAGTAGTTGGAGGCAAGCAGTTGATAAAATCATAAAATTTACAATGTTACCTGTAGGATTACTGGTCACTTTACTGTACTTAGCAGCAAAATAATTACTAGTATGGGGTCATATATAAATATATAACTACCTGGATAGATGGGTAGTTGATACATAAAAATTGGACTGTGTCCTATAGCAAACATGTAGGCAAAAATAAAGAAATAAATTATATGAGAAAAATTTATCTTCCTTCTTAGGGTTACAAATAGCTTCACATACGGATTATTTTTAAATACGTTTTTAAGGACACACTAATACTTCAACTAGCCAGTATTAGTTAAACAGACAAGGGTACAAGTTGTTATTGGATTGCATAATTCAGAAAAATTAATACTAGAAAACATGCTAGTTACTACTGAAAAGTACTTATGTAAGCTGTTGTAAAAATATCTATTATAAATACCGGATGGATAATAAAGTAAAAAGGAACCTAATATAAAACTGATACCAATTTTAAAAATAGTATTATAGCGAGCTGGTGTCAGAGGGCTTACTACAGCCTCAACTCCCTGGCCTTTCATCTCGGATACACTATCAAGACCCTTTAAAACGCACAGAAAAAAATAAAAAGTTCCCTCGTCACCAATCTGCCATGAACCAGTGCAAGTCGTGGCAGTTTAACCCACGGCGGTGGCCCGGTATCGGGTCAGCTCTGGGACAAAGCACGCTGACCGATTTAAAACGGGGCAAGTCGTATTTCACCCAAAGGTGACACTCTAGGGCACTCAAATCTCAGCTCATGTGCCCGACTCGGTCGATGCGCACAGATGCGCCATTCCAGGCTCGGTCACCAGCACGAGTGGCCCCGCCAAAGCACTAAAAGCTGATTTCCCGGTGTCCAAAAATCATACTTACTGCTGACTTTCATGCTGCCGAATGCCGACGGCTGCGGCACTGGCTTGCAGCTCTCTGCGAAGGAGGTGGTTCTGGGCCGACCAGACATTTTCCAATCCGAAATCCCACGCGTCTCTCAGAGTAAAATACGCTCGGCTGTCTTGAACGAATCCGTTTCGAGTAGTTTGCCTCCGACTTAATAAGGAAAATGGTGTGAAAGCAACTCGGCTGTCCGCGATCGTTTTCTTCAGTGAGCTCTCAAGCGCCTCGCTTTCAGATCATTTTCCTCGGGAACGCTTTTCTGTGACTATTAGTATCGTCTTCAGGGATAAAACCTCAGATAAATTCGCTCATGAATTAAGGCGCTCATGAAATTGGCCTTTTCCCAGTTTCCCTCGAACAAAACCCACCGATCCTCGTCTGTTTCTTTCTCTCTGACTGGAACAGAGATTACATAAAGAACACAGTCCGTGTCTAAAATGCCCTCACGACGTTGAGCAACTGAAGTGGTTTTTCATCACCATTCAGTATTTTTCATATACTGAGGTGGAGACTCAGCGATCCTGTGGCACCAGCCATGGCGGCTTCCTTGCTCTAACCAACGATACTGAGAATTTTCCAATTGCCCAATTTCGAGACTGCTATCCTCGACCCACTTAACTCCATGCACACGGATGAGCAAATAAGAAATCCAAAACACACACGGGGAGCTCAAAAAAAGGAGTCAAACGCGCGGTTCCGAGACGAAACGGTGTTCAGAATCCCCACGGTAATTCAGAAATTTCCTTTTTTATTTCTTCTCCGTCGGTCTGTGCTCGTTCTCTTTGTCACTCCGACAGATGGACGTAAACTGCGCTGCGTGCGCAAGAGTTGTAATAGAGTAGAACGGTAGCACAGAGGAGGTTACGCCGCACCGCTGCGTCAAGAATCGGAAGAATGTGAACGCGCAGGAAGGCCTGGGGAGGTCCGAGCCAGCCAATAAGGCGCCGTTCCTTGTAGATGGGCGGGGCGCCGGCAAGACTCGACCAATCGAATGCGTTTGTCTGCAGAAACACATGGCGTAATTCGCCAATCTGTCAGGGTTCTGCAGCCGAGGATGACGCGCGGAAGTCGAACGTGGGCGGACGCGTAGAATGACTGATTGTGAAGCCATCCAATAAGCGTAACCGAGGAAAAGAAACGGGCCAATCGTGAACAAGCATCACGGGGCAAAAGTAACCAAGCTGCACTGTTGCTAGTCAGCTGAGCTTCTGTGATCTATTCCGTGACCTGACGCCTTGCCATTGGTACAGTGTCATTTTCAAATCACTCACATGACAATTTTTGATTATATTTACTTAATCGGTGTGTCAGCGTAATGTTATGTGTCTACCCATTTAAAAAAAAAACTCTAGTAATTTATAGCATAGTGTTTTAAAACCATATATAGTAAAGTAATTGAATTCATTTGTTGTGGTAACTGTATAGTTGTCCTAATATAACAACTGTTGTAATATAAACAAATTACTTTACCTAATACTGCAGTAGGATTTCTACAGGTCATATACTACAATACACTACAGTTTAGTAAAAAGTAAGTGTTTGTTACAGTTTATCAGTTTACTATTTTTACAGTAGGCTATGCTGTAGCATTTATTAAGTGTAATACATACACTTAACTGCAGTACGGTTCAAAAACACTACTTTAATTACTGTAGTATTTTTACTTTTTACTGTAGTTTGGCCTTTCTAGCTATTAAATGAATGCTTTCTGAGTTAAATATTTTATTAAAAGTGTATAGTGTTAAATTAGATTCAAGTTCAGCCACTTGAACTTTATAAATGTTGTAAATGAACTTGAAAAGAATTAACAAGACGGATACAATCAAAACAAAAGTCATTGCAGTTTCCGGTTAATGTGGACTTTACCGTGTAGCTACTTCAAGGAAGAACCTTACATAGCCTTTCTTTTGCAGCAATGTTTTACAATCCTACAAAATAATTTTGAAACCCAAAAGACAAAATTATCTGCATCCAAATTATGCTGTAACTAGGTATTCTTAGGTCAGCAAGACATCACTATGCTAAGACAGCAGAATTACTGTGATCTTTCACTTCTCTGGTTAAAAAAAATGCTATGTCATTTGCAAGTCTGTCTGGCTTTAACTTACAAGCAGTTCCATTTGAATTTTCATGAAACACTTGAAATGTATCTGTTCACTATATTACTAGAAGGTAATGGCAGATGCGGGGCAGTTTTATGAATAGTTCATCAGTAGTTGATTTTGTTCATGCTATTAAACTTTTATAGAAGTGGGCTTGCATAACATCCAACATTATTGCTTATTTACATTTTGTAGATGTGCAGATTCTCCCACCGTCAATATTATTGTGGTTTAGATCTACAGTACATGTTTCATCTGCATCCATTGTACTGTATGCATCCTGAATGTTTCACAATGTCTGTGCTCCTTTTCTGCTTCCACTCTTTTCTGTGATGTGATCTTGCTGCTTTGAGCACATTTTACAATGATGTTTCACAAATAGCCCTACATCTGCAATAGAACAAGTGATGCAAGTAATGCAAGTTGCGGGTTTCTTTTTTCCTTAATGCAAATACTTCCTTGGGCCAGTGTGGATGTGTTTTTGCATTGATGTATATACTGTTGTACACACATTTATTCACATGCACAAACAATGATAAACAAATCTCATCACTTACGTTCAGTCTTTTAGTATGCTTATGTAATCATGTTCATGTATTTGTTTGTAGATGCTCAATCCTTTCAAAGAAAGATTCAATAACAAACTTAGGTTCATAGAGAAAACATGTTGACAAGAGGGATACATCTAATAAACACATTCGCACACACAAAAATATTTACATAAATGTAATATATGCAACAACAAAAACACTGTTTGAAGAAATAACATGATGCAGCTCAAGTTCTTCAGTCACATTTGCTCCTTAGAGTTTAAATTAGATAAATAAAGAGATAAACAAATATATAACAGCCTTGGTAAACATAAAACATTATAATAATTGTGTATAAAAAAAAATCCACAAACACACACACACACAAAGGCTAGACAAACAGACTGACTTAACCAAAGCACTGATGGTGTAAAATTGTATGTAGCACAAAATAAAGCATTTTAATATTGCAAGATAAACATTTAATTTAAAGGATATCCTATTGAATAAAACTTAAAAATCAAGGAATGTAATAAGAATTCAAATGTAATATAGAACACAATAAAAGTCTAACTTCACAGCTCATTGTTTTTATTTTGACAGTATTTGTATTGGAATATTTCCTCCTTATCTAATCTCCCTTTTAAGCTTGTGTTTCTAAACAAATTAACGTAAATAGGATTGTAAAATCAGTCACATCTTATGATTTTGAATTATATTTTTAAAATGTATAAAATTAAAATATATGGACATTCCTGAAACTGTAATAGCTTTCTTGAGGAAATAAGTGTAAACAAACACCTTTATTAACAGACACAGGGAAGACCAAAGATGGTCTTGGTATTGGCTCACTTTCCCTCTCCACTCAAATGGCTCATTTTCATTAGTTATGTTAATCAGAGAAGAGGTAAGCATGACCAATAATAACTACTTTATGACCTAGTACATTATGTTCAATTTAATTTTTTTCTTTACATTATTTAAATTTTATAATCTAAAAAACAAAACAAAACAAAAAAACAAAAAATCTCTAAAAAAGGAAGGAATCTACACATGTTATTCCAGATTTCATCTGACATCTGAAAACCTGAATTAAAAAAATAATACTGTCCTAGACAAAGTTGTTTCTTTCATAGCTTTCCCTATTTTTATGATTTGGTTAAGAAATAATAATAAATTATACAATTATTTTTTTAAATCAAATTTACCTATATCATTTTTTAGACACCAGCAAAATACCTAATTACATTTTATTAACCATACGTTTTACATAGAAGAGGCGTATTTAAGTGCATTTGTAATGTACGATACAGGTCAAAAGTTTTGAATAGTTAAATACTACATTTTATTTAAAAAAATGTTTTCAATTTCAATATATTTTAAAATGTAATTGATTTGTGTGTTGGCAAAACTGAATTATCAGAAGCCATTACTCAAGTCTTCAGTGTCACATTATTCTTAAGAAATCATCCTAATATTCTAATTGCAGTATAACCGATACATACGTTTTAAAATAATTTATAATGAATGCAGCCCTTGCTGAGCATAAGAAACTTCTACAAAAAACAACAGCAACAACAAAAAACCTTACAGTCTGAATAATTTAAATAGGCCCGAAAAAACAGCATCAGACAAAGGTTGGTTTAACGTCCACTTTAAAGTTTACAACAGGATGTGTTGAGTGATAGAAGTCCTCATTCTCGCTGTCAGAGGTCCCTGAGGTGAGGCTGTCTGTGGAGTCGTAGGGGTGATGACAGGCCCCGCAGTAGGCCCGCTGGTAGTAATAGTCCTCCGAACTGCTGGAGTCTGAGTCTGAGTAGTCATATGGCTCCTCTGAGTGTTTCACTCCCTCTATTAGTCCAGCAGAGGCAGGCTGAGGAACATGTCCTGTGAAAGGCGTTATGGAGCATTTGTGAGAAGAACATTCCCAACTCTCGTGTACCGAGCCACGTCGGGTCTGTGCTTTCTCATCCCTTCTCCTCCTCCTCCTTTCATGCCACAAATCAGTTCTTTGAGAGCCATTGTCCCTTAACTTTTCATGGTCCATTAGTGCTGATGGCCTCCTGCGCCCTGGAGGAACCGAGCCTGGAAAATAGTAAGGGGGAGGTCCACCTCTTGAGGAGTAAAAAGGAGGTCTGCGTTTACGCATGAGATAGGGTGAGATGGTTGGGAAGAAGAACTGTAGAGGAGATCGAGGAGAAAGAGCTGTGCTCAGTTCATCCGGATCCGCCCGGTCGGGTGATTTGACGGAGCTGCTTACGGCATTCACACTCAGATCCTGCAAGATCTCCACCAGCTGCTCGTTGGTTACAAAACCCAGTCCTGTTGGTGACATGGCAGGAAGCTCGACGGAAGCCGGCGGCACTGCAGACTCAACCTGAGGTGAACTACATAGAGCAGGACAAGAAACCTGGGCTCTATTGTCCTGATCCAAAGGCACATCTAGTGCAACCTCTTTTCCAAGAGCTGAGTTTTTGAGATTCTTCATGGTTGGAACTGCATCTTCTGCACTTCCTTTCAGACTCACAACCTGAGAGACCTCATTGGAAGAGCTGTCTTGAGGAGGTGAGTACCTCGGGTGTGATGGTGAAAGAGGACATTCTGTAGCTACTAGACCTGCAGGGCATGTTTGCTGTGAGGTAGCATGAACGAGAAGCGGTGGAGGAGGTACATAAGGAGGTGGAGAGAGAACTCTGGTGGGAGCAACCTCTGAGTATTTCATTAGCGTTGGAGAATCAGGAGAAACCACTGTGGTTTGGGTGGAGGTGGAGTTGAGGTTTGTGTTGGAGGAGTCCATTTCTCCTTCGTCCAAGAGGTGGCTAGCAGTCATCAGTTTGAGCAGCTTGTCCTTGGCATTGTTCACTTGTTCCTGTAGGCTATCAATAACGGCATTCTTCTGCAAATATGGAGGACACATGGGAAAATGGTTTAAAACCTCATCGCCCTAATTATGGTCATTATCTGGAACGACTAAGTAGGTGTATAGTTCAGATGCCAATTTTACAGGATGTGAGATCACAAAGCGGTGCCTTGAGGAAACGTAAAACAAAAGATCCAGCCTCACTCGTGGGGTAGTGACGCAAACATACTGCAGTCCACACCCTATGCTGGAATTCATCATCACTCGCTCACACAAACCAGTAATCACAGTGAGGACAAAACTACTTCCATCGCTTTACTCAAAGCAGTGTAATCAAATTAACTCAGAGAAAAAATCCTTTAAACCAAGACCTTAATCTCTAAATGCATGTCCTCCCATAGCTTTTAAGCTACATCCACCAGAATTACATTCCTTCAGCCTTTTCTGAGTCTAATTCCATGTCCTATATTCATATCTATCTATCTACCTATCTCTACCCACATACCTTTCAAATAGTCTAGCTCAGAGGTGCCAAACCCTGTTCCTAACTTACTAAACCAACTAATTAGGATCTGATGGAGCACTTGCCAATTATATATGTGTTTGATCAGGATTGGAACTGAACTCTGAAGGAAGGCTGATCTCAGGGAACAGGGTTGGGCACCATTGAGCTAGCTAGAAACCATTCAGAACTCCTTAGCAACCAACAAGGAACACTTAAGTAACCATATAGCAATTCTGTGGTGTAATACACTCTATATTATGTATTCAAAATACGTATCATAAGGCTTAAAGTGTTAGTTTACTTTCCAGAATAACAATTTTTCACCCCATTTCATCAAGGTATTCATGCATTTCTTCCTTGAATTAAGATTTTTGAGGGAAATATTAGAGGATTTTTACCCTTATAGTGGACTTCAATGAGGATTGAAGTTTCAGATTGCAGTTTCAAAGTGTTCTACACAATTAAGAAGAAAGGTCTTATCTGGCCAAAACAACCTGTTATTTAAAAAAAAAAAAAAGTGTATATTTTTTCTTTTTCTTTTTTTTTTTAGAAAGTGAAAAATCATTTTGCTAAATAAGCCCCTTATTTCTTGGCTGGGATTGTGTTTGAAGAACTTTGAAGCTGCACTGAAACTGCAATTTGAACCTTTTTGCTCCCGTTGAGGACCACTTATCTTGACAGGTTTTCCTCAACAACCTTCATTTTAAACTGAAGAAAGAAAGACATGAACATCTTGGATTACATGGGGGGGAGTGAATCATTAGAAAAGTTTTATTCCTGAAGTGAACTAATCCTTTAAAGCAGAAATAACATCACAAGTACATCTGAGACGGCACAGAGGATGTGGATAAGCAAAGTTTACTTTGAGCTTCACAATGTCCCTCTAGGTTTTGTGGTGCGTAGGCTATAAATGCTTAAAGGCACAAAAGTGAAGTGAAAAGTTTTGCTTTGAATAATGAAAATGTAGTAACGGTCATTACCTCGTTAATGAGTCTTTTCATGGAGTCATTTTCTCCAAGTAGATAATAGATCTCATCCTCGCTGTACATGGAGTTTGTGGTCTTGCTGGGACTACTGAAGTATTTGGCCATTTGACTGGGGTGAGAGTTTGTCTCCTCTTCAAACTGTCTCCACTGGGTCAGCTAGACAGAAGAAGAATAAAGATGAAGATGTAGGTACAGCAAAAGTATTAAATTACATACATTAATGACTGTCTCTACTGGGTTTTCGGTTACTGAATGATTTGATTATTGTACAGTTTTTTTGAAGGTTTTTTTTTGTTTTGTTTTGTTTTTTTATCTTAACCACACACAAGATCTTCGGTTCTGATCGATCCACAATGAACTGGTGTAAAATTACCCAAAATCCACACAGCCATAAACAGCCAACATTATAGTGTCCTCCCCAAAACTTACAGGACACATTGTGTAAACACATTTGATGTTTAATGCCGACTCATCACTTGCATCTGCCTCTCCTGTGGTAGATTGATCGATTGGTTGTGCCTCGACATAAGTCTCTTGATTATGTTAGAAACTCCAGAAACAAAGACTGACTCAGAGTTTGACTGCATTGGCAGTGAATTTACCGGGACGTACTTGAGGGACAAACAGTAGACAGTTAATGGCTGTTGTGCAGATGAAGATGGCTCCAGACACTACACTGTAGACCACATTGGGCCAGGCGTACAGGTAAAGAGAGACGGGTACGGCCACAGCGCTAGACGTGGTGATCAGGCAGACAGCACCTATGATAGTCGTAGACTGGTTTACTGGAGGTAAGCTCACATTACTTGTCAGGCCGGCAAGATACGTCCCGTACAGGAGAAGGATGCCCTGTGAAAAAGCAAAGAGAGACAGTGTAAGCATATAAACTGTAATGTAATGCATTCCTGGGAAGGCACAAGCTGAGTTTTACCTTCAGCACAGAGAGCAGGATTACCCACAGGTCAGAGTAGAGAGAAGAACAGGAGTCCAACTGGGACAGAGAGTAGGACGCGTCCCGCTCTACAACCTTTTAAAAAAAAGAAACAAAATAGAATACTTTATATGCTGTATGACTTTAGCTTGCATCAGTATTTATATGGCTATTTACATCCCTGTATATTTAAATAATGGCTGTGAAACTTAAAGGAAAACTCCACCGTTTTTCCATATTCCATATTCTATGTTCTTCCTTTAACTCAGACGAGTTGATACCTATCTCTCCCGTGTCAGTGCATGCACTTAATCACTCTAGCACGCGGCACTACAATGTTAGCATTAAGCTTAGCTCAATTCATTCCTTGGGATCCAAACAAAAATACATTTTGAAACCACCACACACTATATATAAGACGGTTCCATGACTTGTTTCACGAATAAGTAACAAAATAAAACTTTTTGCACATGTGTACATTTTTTTACATTTCGCTAGATACGACCCTTAATTTATCTTCTAGTATTGTTTATATCCCTTTGAAGCTGCACTGAAAGCGTTTTTTTTAAAACTTATTTTCAACTTAAAGTAATACGTAAACACCCTGGATGACAAGGAGGTGAGTAAATTATCAGGAAATTTTAATTTGAAAGTGAACATATCCTAGTAAATGAGGCTCTTATCCTCACACAATCGCATAGTGATATAGAAGGCTTGAAATCCAGCACACAATGGACTACTACTATAGTGGTGAACTATTTTGCCCATTTTTGAGGATGACAGATATAGAGAATGGGGGCACCTTGACCATAGCACTGATCGAGCGAGAGCACTTGATCGGATCCGTCAGACCCCATGCTGCTAGAACAACAACATCCACTAGGACCAGCAGGGCAACCAAACCCATCAGCTGGATGTCTCTAATAATCTGAAACAAGCAAACAAAGTACTTCGGTGAAGCCAGTGACATCAAGCAATAATTCCTGGGCTGTTCATGCGAAAACATGTTGCAGCTCACCACTCTCTTGTCGGGCACACGCTGAGTGAACACTCTGTAGAGCCGCCATGTTTTCCCAAGAATTGGGCCAAACACCAGAGAGCTGCCGATACACAGCGTCCACATCCGCGCCTGAGATGGTACAGAGAAATGATACACGCAAGAACAGCTTTTAACTATCCAAATCATGACAATAACCCTGGAACTTGCTTAAATTCACAATGAAAGCAAAAAAAGGGCTCAACAATAAAGATGCCCTGCTTGATGAGTCTCAGCCGTTACTGTTTTTTTTTTTCCTTGAAGAAACTGTGATCCTTTGATACATTTAAATAGGCCAAAAAAAAACTGTATTTGAAATAGAAAACATCTTTTGTAACATAAATGTTTTATGTGGTTAATGTTTTAATGTGTCCTTGCCGAATAAAACTACTAATATATACTGTATGTGTATTGTTTTTTTGTTTTTTTGTAACACAGCAACACATTCACATGCAGACATACCCAGCATTCAAATCCAGAAACATTTTTAGTATAAACAACAGGTATGTAATCTATCACAGATGTATGGTTTGAGAAGCCTTACAGCTTAAAGTAAATGAGAGCTCCATTAAACATGTTTGGAAAGTAAAGGAGGTTTATAGGGTTGTAAAATGCAAACAGCCATGTAGCATTCGCAAGCAATAAGCCAGCTGTGTGATTTATAGCACTGGGTGTTACATAGAGAAGAGGGACTTCGTTTTTGAACGTCAACCCCATAAGACTACCTAAATCACTGTGTGTGTGTGTACCTGTAAGACAGCTCTTGATCCTGCTCCTGACAGCGGGGCTCTCTCCTCCACAGCAAATAAGAAGCCGCTGCTGTATGTGAGTACACTGCCACACAGAGTCAACACATTCAGATTGGGACTGGACATCTTCACAATCCTGCGTCAGAGGTACAGAATCAAAATTCATAATCAAAAAGAGCACCTGTAAAGCAAGAAATTAGTCTTAAGTCGCATTTGTGATGCAGAGATCATGTACCTGTTGTTTTTGAAGCGCAGTGTGAAAATGAGGAAGAAGAGCTCCAGCAAAATCCCACAAGAGAGCAGCGCCCAGACGACACCACGAAGAGCAGGAGACAGCGATCGACTCTGAGCATCCACACCCCTCTAGACGCAAACAGAACAATAAAAGCAATGTGTACCCTACTTTTTTTGTTGTTTTTGTTGTTGTTCTTTAATTGTCTCTGAGTGTATTCAGTGGTGGTGAGTGAGTGAAATTACCGCTGAGAGCGCACATAGTCTCTGCAGGACGTCCCAGCCCTGCTGGATGTTCACTCCGGGGTAGATGGAGCAGACTCCAGACTCACAGTGAGAGCTGCAGTTCAGTCCTGCCTCCATCACTGACCTGAGCTCTGTCTCAACTCATACACACATCCTAAAGGACAGACAACAAACAACTCACTGATCTTGTCCCTAACAGCATTGAGCTTCACAAATGCATGAAAGATACATTTATATTGGAAAAATACATTACATACCTTACATTAAAATTGATAAGTATCAAACACAATGGCTAAAATCTTGATTCTGATTGGCCCACTGTGCAATATATATATATATATATATATACTGTTGTTGTAAAACCACTGGTTTTAAATGTTATTTAAAAAAACTAGAGTTTATTTTATTATTCTAAGCATTATAAGATTAATTTTAAATACACTGTTAAAGACTGAACACATGATGGCGCTGTTCTTCAAAGAGTCTTCAGTCTGTGATCAAACCCTCACTTCAAACTGTTTCAGTAACACTTTACTATAATGTTCATTAGTTAACATTGGTTAACGACATTAGTTAACATGGACTATAATGAACAATACTTCTAAAGCATTTATTAATCTAAGTTAATGTTATTTTCAGCATCTACTAATGCATTGTGTTTGTGAACATTAGTTAATGCACTGTGAACTATTATGAACAAACAATGAACGACTGTATTTTCAATAATTAACATTAACAAAGATTAATACATGGTGTAATAAATGCATTTGTTATTGTTTGTTTATGTTTATACATTAACTAATATTAACAAATGACTCCTCATTGTAAAATGTCAGTCAATTCGCCTGACACTAAGTATATAGATTTATTACATTTATTTGATAGATATTTAGCCAGTCCTTCAAAGTTTAGGATTATGTGACAAATCTATAAAAAATTGTTTGTAAACCCCACAATGTGTGCACAATAGGGAAATTAGTTTTGATACTTATGTTTGATCGTAATTTAATATCAGACATCTCTGAGTTTCTACAAAGAAGCTATATACTATTTTTTCAAAGAGGACATTTAAAGCAGACATCCTCTCATGTGTTAACATTAGAACATAAAAAGTACAGGCTCATTCTCCTCTTCATTACATAATTATACCTCTGATGTTTAAAAACTGTAATCATGTTGATCCTCAGTCCAAAATGAAAAAAAGGAGGGAAAAGCTCAGGCTTGCCTTCACAACACAAAGTTTAAAGAGCTGCAAGCAAGACAGTTAATACCACATGGATGCACAGATTACCACTCACAATATAGCGCTGTGCGTCACATCAGCAAAATAAGCACATGTATGAGCCTGAAAGAGCAAACCGCATTAACTGTGCTGTGATCCGAGTTGTTTGAATGTGCCATGTGCCGGCCTGTGTGACGCATGCAAACATCAGCACCATAGTCTGTATGCAGCTGATTTTCAATGCTCATCTGTTATTGTATTTATGGTCATATTTTTCAAGCCTGCTTTTGAAATGTTTTAAATGTGGGTGTGTTGATCCTCTGTCTTCCTGAATATATGTGTTTATGTGCAGGGTATGCGGGCAACTGACATGAAATGCATTTGGGAAGTTGACACATCCTTGCTGATTCTTTAGTAATCTTCATTTAAATGTTTGACCTGCTAACTAATTAACTAACTTTATGTATGTATTTATTTATTTACTTATTTATTAATATTAATACTTCTTTTCAGTAAGGCACACTGATTTGACATTTAAATTTGATAGAACCTTAGAACTTTCTATTCATCAAAGAAAGTAAAAACAAATGTATCGATTCCTCAAAAACAATAAGCAGCACAAACAGTGTGGAGGCCAGCAACATTATTTTTATTTTATTTTATTTTATTTTATTTTATTTCATTTCATTTCATTTCATTTCATTTCATTTCATTTCATTTCATTTCATTTCAGAAAGGCATTAATATTTCTTTTCAGCCTGGCTTCTGCGATTATTAAGCTCATAGGAGCTTAGTCTGGCCAAGCTACCTTACTACCCGCCTTCTGCGGCCTTAACCTGCGTCCATCAGATGCCTCTGTATACTACTGGACCAATCTACATCCAATCAGACCACTCATTCCGATGACGAATGTGTAGCGATGCAACCTGAAACCATCGTAACCAATTGTAGCTAGCTTCATTAAAGCAGTAGGAAAATGTTTTTTATTACTTCTGCTCCGTTTTCAAAGAAAACCTGTCATGAAAATTTCTCAAAACTGCTGCAACAGCAGAGTCCAACGATTGTTGCTGCTCGTTACACGCCATGTTTTTAAAGCCTGTATTGATTCCGGTCACAGAACTGCTGCGTCATCACGTTACACCCGCTTGTTTCTCATTGGTTCCTACTTTTTTGGGAACAGAAATGCTCTAAAACGGCAGCTTGGCCAGACTAACTTTGCTCGCGAAAAGAATGTAGTGTCAAAGGAAGTATGGGCGGGCCCAGGCTAGGCTAGAATTAGATGATTAGTGTTTGTTCATTAAAACGGGTGATTAAAAGTATCAATAAGACATTTAAAATGTTACAATGAAGTAACTGTTCTTTTAAAACCTTTTATTCATAAAAAAGATATACACAAAAACTTTAAACAGCACTATTGTTTTCAAAATGGATATTAATAATGTTTTTTTGTTTGTTTTTCTGCAGCAAGTCATCAGGCCTTAGAATGATTTCTAAAAGGGAGTTCTAGTTCTTTGTAATAGAAATATAAAAACATAATTTATCACACTCCAGGATCATTTAAAATGAATAGTGAAGGTAAGAGTTGTTTAAAATGGTGACAGTTTGAACCTAAGATATGGACGTTTTACTTATATATGCATACAACCTTTATTTTACAATGCTGATATAAAATCTGAAAAACTAAGTGTGTATCTTATACCTTTCACTATCTCACAGTAATGTCATAGAAAATGCAGTTTCATATTATCTCATTTGGATTATGAATCTGAGAGACTGTATATCTGTGTCAGTCTGTTTGAAGTCTGAAGCCTCGCGTGAAAGTGTGACTAAGCTTCAGAGTGAATGTAGCAGAGACTATGAGCTCTGTGAGTCCTCTGTAAAAGAGTGACAGCGTCTGGAGCGCTATGTGTCTGTTCATAGCCTGAGGCACAGACAGAAATACAAGCGCCTCACAGACACACGGTTACTAACAAACAAACGTCTCAGCAAGCAGACAGATACAAGCGCTGCTCTATAACACAACAGCACTGTGAAAATGTACACATCAACTATGAAGTCAAAGTAGAGTTATCCAAGAGTCGCCCAACACTCATCACTTTCATATGCAAACCTTTAATACGCATATGTTCAACAGCAAGACGCAATTTTGACTTAATAAGATAAAAGAGTTGTAACATTAGTTTGTGTGCATGTGATGCAGGTCTAGGCTAGTCTCAGAAGATATGCCAGACTGAGACTTGAGTCCAAGAGGAAAGAATTCTTACAAACGCTAGTTGTGAGTTTGCAGACTTGAACTAATGAGTCAAGATGAGTCACAGACTGAGCCTCAACCTAACTGCTGTTTAATACAGAGGCAGCGTGCAGTGCTTTACATGGAAAAATATGATGACAGCATTTGCCATCTAGTTGTATTGTCATAGATGTAATATCACACCAAGCTCTGTCAACATCTGTTTTTTTGAGACTGAGGAACAGCCTTAACTGTGGAGGCAATTTATTATCATACTATCATTCACACTTCCGCAATGAGATATCTAATCTTTTAACATTTAATTACAAACATTTAATCCCCCGGTTTCACAGACCAGTTCTAGCTGTTTCAACTAAAAGAAACTTGCACTGACTGACCTTAAAATATATCAGTGCCTTTATTTTGTCTCAAGATGCACACCAGTAATGTTTTTTGTGTTTATAAAGATTAATTAAATGTCCTTATTGAACTATTGTTTAATACAGGCTTTGGCTGGGCCCTGTCTATGAAACCGGGTCTAGAAAAAAAAAATTATATTCAGAAATTTTAGTAGTTAATTCAGTTTGACTAAAAAGGTCCAGGTCCAAAATCTTTGCACGTTAAAACATATATACGACCTCACCATGTGTCAATCGCGTTTACACTCTGCCTCCAATACTTTCATACATTATAAAAAATAAAATAACATTTAAAAAAAAAAACAGACCAGGTTGGATTTTCTGCACTTTTTGTATTAGAAGAAAGAATTTTGATAGGAACGGATGACGAAAACAAAAACATTTCAGGACCTTTTAGTGTGTTTTCCTCATTACAGCTAATGTCATTTACAAACATTAGCATGCATATTATAAATTTAATTTATCACTAAGACTTAAAATCCTAATTAATTTATAGCTCCATTAAGGACCTCTAACTGTGATAATAAGTATTATCCAGGACTAAGTGATTTGCCACTTATTGTCTTATAAGCATGATTGATAATAAATGAAATGTGCTGTACAAATGCATTAACTCACTTGTGTGTTGAGGTATAAGTGATCAAAACATTTGTTAGTTTGATACATTTCTTTAAGTAATTTCTTAAATGTGAAGTTTTACCTATAGTGCAACCCTTGAAATAACGGTTACTGGTGTAATACATTTTTACTTGAATAAAAGCAGTTCATTTAGGTTGCAAGTTTTCAGGTTGCCTGTCAAAGCATATTTACAACACCGTTTCCTACTTTTAGATTGTGTCTCTAGGTGATTAGGATCATCAAAGCATTAGTTCAGGCATTTTAGTGCTACTGAAATTAAATCTTCTGAGCTAAAACTTTATGTGTCAGTGACTTTGGAAAGGCTATGCACTATAAAGTCAGCTGACGTTATAACCCTTTAATACATTCTGCTAAGGCACCGGCCAAACAAAATCTGGGTTTCACATTAAATAAATGTTTTGTTTTTTTTAACATCAGATGAGTTTAAACATGCATGCATTACACATTCATTTTCATGTGACATCTCTTGTCAGGGTGGTTTGGAAATTCCTGTAGTTCCTTCCTAAACCTGTATTGTCATCTATCCCAATATAGATCTGTAGTTTACAGTTTCCTGCAGGCACAGCCGCCAGAGAGGCATTTCCGACCATTTTTCAGAACGGGGGAGATGGTGTAAAGACAGAGCTGAGCAGGCCTATATGACTAGCTCTCGCCTGCTTAGCTAAGGCAGGATAACTAGCAGTGGGAGTCTCTTCAACACAAGCTACACATGGATCCTCTTCTAGGGGTGTGTCACATTTATTCCCCTTTGAAGTACACTTATCTCTCACAAAGGATTAAACACTGTATTTAGCTGTCTTGTATTCGAGATAAATGATGATTCTCGTTTATTTAGTCATCACGGCAGGGCTAAGATTTATGGGTTAATAACTAGGCTACTGTAAGCTTTATTTTTTATTATTTAATTATTTTGGTCTCGTGCTTTGGAATGAAGTAGCTACAAACTAGGACATTGATGACTGCATAAAAAAAAAAGCACAGCTAGAGTGTTTGAGGATCATATGTGAACAATCCCCCTCACTCTCTTTTAATCCGTTTAGCAATTTAATCTAAGCTGATCAAGCAGTATAAGAATGCCAGTTATTATTGGTTTACCTCCCTCGACTCAACGCCCACTGAGAAGATCACAATAAGCTGCAAATGAAAGTAAAAAGGGGGGAATAGTATTAACTGTGTTCATTTAATAAGCAAACTTAAATCTAGCTTACTTATCTTCTTGGTTTTGTATTTTCTTAAGCATGTAAATAACGTACATATAAAAACATACAAAAAAAACTAATATTAATAAGTAGAGTTATAATAAAATCACTTCAATAGCATTTCAGGCGTATGCAATTATTTTATCATTCAATTTAAATAATTCTACTGTATATAAATACCCTACTAAAATTGCTATGTCTCTCTTTGTACAATGTTGCTTTATTTTTGTGTCAGATAATTTCCAGTTAGTTTTAGGTGCTTTGCAGCATAGTGAAAGTGTCTTAGTAAAACAGATAGAGCAAACCTGTGATCTGTGAATGAAAGGTGCTCCTGTCCCGACATCCTCGAGCGATCCGGTACAAAACATCCCGACGTCACAGCGGCTAAAGTAGTCAGGGTTGATCCCAGGGCTCGGTCTGGAGTTTTAGACTTTTTATTGCCTGTTCTTCATCAGTGATGAACAGCTCAGAGTGAATGAACTCCAGAAACACTGAAGAGTGAGTGAGAGCGGCGCACTGAGTCAGACACAGAAAGAGGAGGAGGCTGTGAGGGAGGGAGACGCATGGAAACTCATTTTTGGAAGTGCGTTCTAAAAACTGGATAGGCTACGTTAGGCTGCGCTTAAATGCTTTCGCTTTGGAATAGGTGTATTGTAAGGAATTCAGGTTCACTTATTTTAAACAGGCTACTTTTGCCATTAAATTGCACTCATTTTGTTCGTTTTTCGTGCAGTGCAATCTTAATACATTATAATGTTTGAAAACGAGATAACTTCTCACTCGTTTAGCCTACTGCGTTCGCCCTTTATCCAGTTTATGAGCAGATAGCAGCTGCAGAGTTCATTGTTTGGCTTCTCATAACGCGTGTTAGTTGATTTAACAGGGGTCTCGCGGGACAGGGCGGCGTGTGGGATAGGGTGGATCTGTACTGTATGGGAGTAATTATAAAAACAAAAAATATCATAACACACTTCAGTGGAAAGAAATACACTCCTGTTTATCACACCTGCTCCATTACGCAGTAGTCAGCGCATGACCGACTATGTTTTTTTTTGTATTATTATTATTTTTTATTTAAAAGAAAAAAATTAATAGCAGGCATGATTTGGGGGCGTGCAAATAATAACGCAGAACATAGAAACTCAATGCGCAATCAAAACCATAAGAGGTTATTAAGGGTTTATTGTGAAGTGAATGCGGTTACCTTTTCCTTGGGAAGGAAGGGGGGGACGTTGAGTGCCTTTCCCCCCCTCTTTTTATATGATTACTCTAGTTAAACCAATTTAACCACAATTTAACCATGGTTTTGCTAACCATAGCGAAAACATATACAAATGGCACTTAATACGCCAAAACAGCATGGTTACACTTTTACTACAATAAAACAATATATCTATGAAAAAGCAATGGTTAATTTAGTTTCGTTATCATAGTCCACGAGCCAGTGTTGGTGCAAAATATCTCGTGCAATGCAATTGTCTTTTTTATCATTATAAATTATTATTATTTTAGAGAATGTGGAACGTCGTTGCCTGAATTTCTGTCAGTATCAGTTGTGTTTTTCACCAGCAGATGTCGCTGTCGAACTCATACACAGTTAAATTCATACACAGACGCTTGAAATTAGGTTAAAACATTTAAAAGCATTATCAAATTGGGCACAATATTTAAACTACACCTTTTTTTTTTTTTAAATAATAATAATTAAAACTTAATTTGCAATCCAACTATAGTAAGAAAAATGGGGGGCTTTGTGAAAAATATAGTTGAATTATGGGGTAGAATTTGAATTCTTGATGTGCAGCGGTGGCATCAGATATTAAATGTTTTAAAAGATTTGTATATCTCCTTATCTCTATTACTGGAGACTCTCGGACTGTCAAGTTTGCTCTTGAGTCTGAACCTGGTTAACCTCAGGGCAGATGCGGGGCGTCCAGGCTCATGTTGCAAAGACCTGCTAAATTTTTCATCCGCATGAGGCAACAGTAGATGGCCGTCTACTCAGTTACGGAGTAAGGAAAGAGGAGATGGTGTACAACCAGTATGCCCAAATTTGGCTGCTAAAATTTAGCAAAACCTTGTGCTATTAAACAGCATATGCAATTACAGATGATCACTATCAAGATTTTCTTCAGAAAAAGAATATAAATGCATAAACTTGCATTTGGATTTACGTGACTCCCGCAGTCATGGAAACCTGGGAAAATAAGATTTATTTGTAATAATAAATAATTATACAGGCTACATTTTCTATATTGTGCTCTGTAGATTTCATTGGCTGAATAGCCTATTGATTTGGTGTTATGTAAAAGCTGCTCATAAGCCATAGTGTTTTTTCTAAGCATTGAGCAAATTGCACTTTTCAAATTAAGCATTTGAAATGATTAATCATTAGAGATACTATCACAAGGAAACATCCCGGAAAAGTAATTGAAATTCAGTGACCAAAATTAGCCAATCTAACACTGCATTCCTCGCTGTTTTTGTTTTGTTTTGAGCCATTAAACTCTGTACAGAGTTTTTCATTGATCTAATTGCGGTCTGTGTTTGATATCTCCGTCTATGAAGGTTACTTTATTATAAATTAGAAAATATGATTCCACTTGACCTGGTCAAAAGTGATTACACAGCACTGCAATTATCTTTATGGCTGAGCTGGATTTCAAGATGTAACTTGCATGCACAAAGAAATCACCGGTGACTGATGACAACACTCACCTTGGTAAGTCATAAAAAGTCAATATTGTAATGAAAAAAAAACCACAGAATAATCCTAAGAACACAGTTCCTCGTTCCACCCGCCCACTCCAGTCATGGCACAGTTATTACTCACCTCCTGTGGCAGGCGGTCCTGCCCCAAAATCACAGGTTATGGATGCTCATATGCTGCTGTGTGAATGTGGCTCATTTTCCAACATGTTTATTCCAGAATAAGGAATCTTGTCATGTGTACTCGACAACAGCACATTCTCTGTAGCGAGTGCTGGACGTTGTACAAGCCTAAACTTTGTTCACAGCTCTCAGCTTACAACCATTTAAATGTGAATGCTTCAATTTCATCCTGGCGTCTTTCATGCATCTCAAGTTGCAAGTAATTGCAGCTATACAGGTGCATGCACACACGCTAAGTGCAACTACAAACTCATTCAAAGCCATTGCTTAATTAACTTTACACATACAATATTTTCTCATGTTTTCTGTTTTTAAATTGACCGCACATATTTTTCAGTTTCACAGGACTTGTTTTTAAGTGTGCATTGGTATGAGGAAGATTCTGAATTATTAGATTACAGAGTGAAGCTTCAGTTGATCCTTCCTCAGAAAGATGCAGTATCCCTCATGATGTGAAGACTAAACCTCAGACACCCACACAGCTGTCAGCGTACGCATTCCTGTGATCAAATAGCTACACACATACATGGAGGGTTCAACCCGGTGTGTGTATATTACGAAGCTCAGTGAACATTTTGTTAATCATCAGAGCATTGTTGTTGTTGTTGTTTTTATTTTTACATCTTTCGCTTTTATTCAAATCATCCGATACCCTTAATTTACTACTGCCCTCAGAACTGTGACATAGGATAATCAGATCAATTTTGTAAACAGTATTTTAAATTGATTGCAGTTTAGTGGGACAGTTCAAGGACAAAAATATAAAAAAAATACCACAAACAGCTATGCATTTAAAACGTCAGATACAAAACAGTGAAATAAAAAAGAAAAAGAAATAAAGGGCTAGAGGTGCATTACAAATAAAAAAAACATTTAGATAAAAAATAATAATATGCAATATATAATGTATATATATATATAATAAATAAAAAATAAATAAAAATGCGACTTTATCTTTTACGTGTCTCCTCCTGTAACAGCGTTTTAATTTTCTTTGCATAAAAAAGTATTCTTGTGGCTTCATGATGTTTTTTCATGACTCTTTTGACGATGTCTTTCATACTTTTCTGGATCTTGGGAGTGCTCAATCAATGGGACAGTCACAAGACTACCGGTTTTCATTTAAAATATCTTACACCATGTTCAGACGATGAACAAACGTTTTACGGGTTTGGAATAACATGGGGGGGATGTAATTAATGACAAAATTCATTTTGGGGTGGAGTTACCCTTTAAGATTGATCATCTGAAGTTTAGGTACCCTGTTCTAGCGAATAGATGTTTTGTTCTCTAAACTTGTACATTTAAAGTTTTTTCTGAACTTCATTATGAACATGAATTGTTTGCTCCCAAGATACTAGAGAAGAGATAAAGATGTAAAAAGAACCATTTGACAGATTTCAGCATGAAGCAAACGTGCATGCTATGAGAAAGCGACATCTCAGAACTCACAACGGTACATATTGAGGTGCAGCGAAGTGAGGGGAGACACTTTCAATGTGCTGTCAGTGGGGTGCCATGGGGCATTGAGCTCCTAACAAGTGCTTAAAAAGTGGTCAAACAAACTGCAGGACAAATAACACATCTGTCCCTCAGAACCCATCAAGGATTAGGCAATCCTCACAGAGAGTGAAAGCAAGACCAAATAAAGTGAAAGAAAGAGTGGCATCAATTTGTGTTACCAAGTCTTTCTCCTTCATAGAAAGAGTGTCCTGTATGAATAAAATGAATAAAACGTGAATAGAAAGTCCCTCTGTATTCTGTAGCAGTGATGAGATGGCTTTCATATGCAAATGCAGGAGTCCAGTCCTGTATGTTCACTGGCCAAACGCTGAACTGACAAGTGTCTGGCTAATAGATTCTGAGGGGAATCAATCCTGCCAACTAAAACACATTTAAATTTCAATGACACCTTAAACGCAACATTTTTTTACACAGACGTTAGAGGTTACAAAAGCAACAGGTACACGCTGAATATGTTCAGAACTTCATACATTTACAAAACTGTTAGCCAGACGCATCGGGACTACATTATCACAAATGAAAATGTTCATTAAGAGATTGGAGGATGATACATAACATACAGGAGGAGAAATCTTGGCCATTGACTTATGAATGTATGGCCACATTTGATTAAAATCATCCCATGCTTCAGTTAAAGGAACATGGCACACTTTAAAAAATTGGGCATACCGGACGCTGAGCTCTAGCCCTAGCTAGGGTTCAAGCCTCTAGGGTTCGGTGTCCGCCGTCCTCCCGGCTCGCCCACCAGCTCACACTGCTATTGATGATGTAAAATAAGCAAATCTCAGCGGTAGGGGCAGAAGAAATGGTTCAAGTGTTGGACGGTACGGTACAATAAATGCTACTTATATAGGCTCGTTGTGATGATTGACAGGACTGAATAATTTAGGCTCCTCCCAAACCCAAACACAACACAAAATCTCCCTTTATTTTATAGTTTCAGCTTATATTTATTTTTTTATGCTTGTGTGATGTCAGAGACATAATCATACACAAAATGAGTGTCTTAATGATCCTAATGTTAAAGGAGAAGTTCACTTTTACAAAAACTTTTGCTGATAATTTACTCACCCCCATGTCATCCAAGATGTCCATGTC
>JAUCMU010000072.1:1276910-1295912 GCA_032275025.1 Enteromius treurensis
TTTGTACTTACACACACCATTCTGAGGGTTGTTACATGTGTGTAGTTACAGAAATATTACAGCTGTAGATACTATGTTGCAATGTGTACTTACACTGTGGTTACATACTAGATACACATCTAGTTACTGTTGAAGTACACAGGTATTAGAGACATTTAATATAAAGTGGGACTCTGAAAGAATTAAAATAGCCTTGACAGTAAAAAAACACCATGGCTTCATTTGATGGAAGTGATGGAAGCGTTTGTTCATATGTGGCTTGAATTTCAGCTGTCACGCTTTTTTATTTATTTATTTTTTTTAGATTTTCTGGATGCAACAGCATTTCTGAGTTTTGCCTGCTGGCTCAACATAGACTTTGTAAACTTCATGCTGGTGCAGACTGATGCAAGACAGACAGAGACTTACTCTTCTCTGGAGGGTTGAAGCCTGGTTTCAGGCAGTTGAGGAACTCGTCAAAGCTCAGTTTCCAGTCTGCGTTGTCATCCGAGAGCTCAATAAGAGCGTCCACGCAAAGGCTCCTGTGAGACACGTGTAGAGATCATTTATACATTCCTTACAGAACAAAACATTTTATTCAGATGTGATCATCAGGGTCAAAAATACAAGACTTGTTTGTGTTTTCAGTACACTGTCTAGATAACCGGATATGCAGTAGTGCACGGTTTGTGCAGTGAAATGTTTGCTTGGCTTTATCAGTGTTTGTAGATGGAGTTTTTTCCCTCTGGGTCATCCTGACAGACGGATGGTCACTAACTCACATAACCTCTATTGTGAGAGAAACAGGAAGAAACCCAGAGTGACAGAGATGATTATAACTATAGTGTAGGCTAGTGGTTAAAAGAATTGTTCACTCAAAAACGCAAATTCATTCCTCGTTTAGAAAGGATTATATTTTGTACTATATTATGACCTCTCTTTTGTATTCCAATGAACAGTTGTGTTAAAGTGCCCTTATTATGGTCTTTTGAAAATGACCGTTCATGTAGTGTGTAACACAGCTCTAAGCGAATGAAAACATCCTGCAGAGTTTTAAATCTGAAAGTGCACCATGTATAAAGTAATTGTTAAGAAACAATCGGCTGTGAATCACTAAAACGAGTCTTTTTTCAACAAATGCCAAGCTGTTAGATGTTGACGTCAACTTTAGCATATCGCCCGCCTACTTATTGTTTTTTTCGAGTTGGTCTGAATAAAAAGGCAAATTCATTCTTTGCCACTACATGCCACTTTTGGAGAGGTAAAAATAGTGGTTTTCCAGGCAACACTGCACACAAAGCAGCACTGAGCTCACAAACGCTGCTTTATCAGGCATTACAGGCGAGATTAGATGAAAATTAGGGTCATGCAAAGGAGGGCTTTGGAAAAATGTATCTTTGAGCAAATCATTTGGGAGTCATTGAGCAAGTAAGGTAAACATAAATGCATATTATAAAACAAGGGAGTGTTTTGTGACCTTGCATGCATCCACCTGCTGTTGGGGACTCCCAAAAGCAAAATATAAACCTTTCATTACCCATAATAGGGGCACTTTAAAATATTGCAGATTTGGGTATTATTGGAAACTAGCATATGTCCCAACATTCTGTAAACTACCGTTTATAACTTTGAGGTCGGTTTAGCTGCATTTATTTGATCAAAAATATCCGTGTGAGTATGTGTGTTTTTACCTGAGCAGACGGTTGTTCTCCTCCTCAGCGTAAGAGTTCATCTGAACCGCTGTGTCATTGTGCTGAATGAACTTGAGCAGCTCTGCAGAATCCAGCTGAGAGTCTCCATTATCATAATTCTACAAGACACAAAAAATATTTTTTTGCACACTTCAGTTTCAGTCATGTAGCGGTTCCAGTGGGATCATCGCCTGTATGTTATTTGAAGAGAGGAACAGGAAATGAGACTGCAATGGCATTGGGCCTCTGAGCGCAGAGGTCATCTGTTCTCTGTGCAGTTTGCTCTGAACAGATAGTCTGATAAAAGATATTTCTGATCATTTCAGCTATCTACTGAATCATCTGTGAATGTGTGTATGGCGGCAGGTCTAGATGAGAGAAGAAGCCAGACTATGTGCTACACTACATAGAAAATGTTCAGATTTCTGTGGTTCTTCATATTTGTGGAAACATCTATAGTGGTGAATGGTTTTTATGACTTTACAGAGATTACGTTTGCCAGATGAAAAAAAAAAAAAAAAAGTAAAATGTCCCATCACTCATTTAGCCATTGTGACATGATATAGCTACTATATTAATAACAGTGAAGTTGCATCATCTAGTCTTAAAAAGGATCCAAACTGATGAATATGCACTGACACCTAAAACAGCAATAGAAAATGATTTAGTATGTACAGACACAGACCAGTGATGCCAAATCAGCTACTTTGAAACTTACACATCATTCTGTGAGTTTAATCTTATCTCTGCAGTTGGTCAGGAGACTGTACTCTGCCTGTTACAGCTGATTTTGACATGTTCACCAATAAACAAGAGGTAAAGGACATGTTCCTGATTGAGTCAAACTTCCACCAACTGGAGAACTACTTCACGTAAAATAAATTTTGCTTTTATTTACTCATTCCTTGTGTTCTTACAAACCCGAAAAAGACTCTGTTTGTTCCGTTAAGTAGACAAAAGATGATATTTTAGGTAACCTTTCCGCTTTTTTATCAAGTCAACATTTGACCCCACAGACTTCCACTGTGTGAAGTTTTTGTTACACAGATAAAAACAGAATTTCATTTCTGGGTGAGCTGTCTCTAATTATTTTAAAGTCATCTAAGCGATAAGATAAAGCTGATTTGACCAGCGTATGGATTATTGGTTGAGAATAGTGTTGAGTCAAATGTATGGATCACGCTGACAGCTGTGTGCAAAGGTGAGCTAATATCGAAACAGACTGATTCATCAAAAAAGCATGACTGCCGCTATGCAGACAGAAGTCGTTTTAGGTGTATTTTACACGCCTTAGGAGGCTGTCAGAGAACTGATGCGGTGCGTTATGAAGGCACTTTGAAGAGCGGCAGGAGGGCGCAGAGATTGCCTGGTGGGGGCTAATACACACAAAGCCCTGACGGTGAAGGGACCGAATCAAATGACTGCTTTAATGCTGCAAAAATGTCATTCCTTTCACTGAAATCCACTGAATACAACTTCAGTCAAACATTTGTGTTTGTACACTTGCAGACATTTGGAAACCAAAATGTTCACATATCATGTTCTGCTTCCGTTGTGATGTTGATAATTCAGCATGGGCTTTTTTTTTCTTGTTGGGCTTTTTTAAAATGTTAAGTCAAAATCAAGTCAGCTGGGTAAGAAATGAACTAATAAACAACCACATTTCACTAGTTGATAACATTAAGAACTGCAGGCATAAATGGCATGCGTATGCAAATAAGTCATCTAAATGTCTAATTCAAGATGCGCTAATTTGCATAATGTTCCAGCCAGATTCAAAACAGCAAGAAAATAAATACATTTGCACCACGCTTTTAAGAATAAAATGTTAATGTCAGGTGAATGCTACATCAACAAACCCTCTTGAAAAAATCTTCAGATTATAAATAAAAAAGTGCTACTCAGGCGGTATGTGTATTTGCAATATGTATTTTTCATGCTTTCACATGTTAACAACATATTATAAGACACCAATAACCCAAAATCTCAAAACTGACCGGTGCATGAAAACACTATGTTGTTGCCTGCATTGTCATGGCTTCAAATACTTCCTTATTATTTCTAGTTTAATGTTGTTTTGACCGTCTGCACACACCTTGAAGTACTTGAGGAGGATATCAGTGAAGTTGGAGCCCTTAGTGAACCAGCCATCTGGAACCACCTCGGTCTGCAGCCAGTCGATCACACGTCTGCGCAGCTCATTACGGTCAGCAACATAACACACCACTTCACACACACACAGCACAAGACGAGAGAATAATGGTTAGAAAGAAACGCAGGCACACAAGGTAACACATGTCAGTCATGCTATTGGATGTGTCAGATTTATTTTATCCTCTGAGGATCCAGCAACTCATTTCTGTCCTCAACAGAGAACATTTGATTAATGAGATCCATCTACAAGAGGACCTCTTAGAGATGTTTTCTGTTCGGAGTTTAGCGACTTTATAGTGCCCTATTTTGCAGACTTTTCGTTGAATCATGTCATGGCAAGTTTACAAAGCACCGTATAAATGTGTTTCATGTTTGTCTTAATAATTGTTGAATAATTAACTAACATTAACCATATTGTAAAGTGCTATAGAAATATTATATAAGCAAATCATTCTGCAGTACTGTGTATGAATTTTGCTTAATACATTACATTTAGAAAAGTTACATTTTCTGAGGCATTTCGTGTTGTCATGTTGTATATGTATATTAGTGTAAAAATACAACATATAATAAACATGCTTCACATACTACACACAAGACTTAGGGTTAAATGCATTTTCTGCCTCTAAACAGTGCACAAATAATTCCACTGTAGCCGTTTCAGAGTGTCAGAGAGGTTATGTCTGCTCTCAGTATCTCCGAGCTCATAATAAGTTGGTAATTAATGGTAATCTGTGCAGAAGGTAGATAACTAGAGTCATCAGAGAGTCCTCCGGCTTGGCTCTGAGCCAACGGTCATAATACAACTCACCTGGGCTGGCTGCAGCTTTCTCCAGTTTCTTCTCTGTAGGAGACAAGATAAACAAGATAACAGTGAGTGGAGATAGGCCTAACAATCTGCATGCAGTCATAGCTGAATCTCCCCTTGGTTATCACTTGAGCAGCTGCTTGCATCAAATACAGATAAGAGGTTACAACATATGGCAAGAATATAAGGGTCAGAATAACATGATATCAGAATGAGACCTGGATTTCAGCGTATGTCCAACGTCCAATGAGCCAACATTACAGAATGCACAGAAGTAGGAAGTAGAGAGAACGTCCTGTTCCAGTCAGATAAACTGTTCCCAGTGGATCTTAGCAGGTGGACGTGTCTACTACATGAATTAATACATGATGTTCCTTTCTTTTATCTTGTTGTGTGCGATGAAGCTTACAGTATGCTCTATCAGAATGATTTGATCATGTGACACTGAGGACAGTAGTAATGACGCTAAAATGTCAGCTTTGGATCAGACATTTTACAATATTACAGTTTTGTTGTATTTTTTGGCTGTCCATGCTTTTATTTCTTCACACCTAGACTACTGCAACTGACTATATTGCTACAATTGGAATACGCAGAGGGGATCGAGCTTTTTCGGTGGTTGGGCCCCTGTTGTGGAACAATTTTCCGCTTGAGATCAGAATGGCTTCTTCTGTATGCATTTTTAAGTCACTTTTAAAAACTCACCTCTTTGAACAGGCATTTTAATTTCCCTTATATTACATGATATTATGGTCCAGATTACTACTACTTGTCTTCATATTGTTCATCTGTCCTCCTCCTAATTATTATTCTTTTTAATTCATATGCTTAATTATTTAGTTATTTGTTATTCTGTTAGGTTAAATATATAAGTTTTATATATTTTTTACGTGATTTTCCTGCTAATGTACAGCACTTTGGTCAGTCTTGTGTGCTGTTTTTAAATTTGTTTTATAAATACATGAACTTGATAAATTAAATAAAGCCTTGCTGAGCATAACATATTATTTCCAAAAACATTAAAAAAAATCTTAATGCACTCTCACTTTAACAGTAGGGTGTATATGACCATTATAATGTAATAAATAATTAAAACCATTATTGCCAATTACAAATAATATTTACATGAATGCATTTACACCAATAAATGATAAGGATGTGAATACTTCCTTACTTTTTAAAACCAGGCTTTATAGAGGGAATGCATGCAAATAATTGCATTAATAAATAGTGCATTGGTTTATTTTGTGACATGTTTGCAGTCAGTTTTTCTAAATCATGCTCACTGCTGGTGAGTTTTGTTTGCTAAGTGATCATATCTGTGCATGTTTCACAACTAGTACTACAGCTTCACCAGGTATATTAATTACTGCTTCAAAACCCCTGCAGGTTAATTGGATTATGAAGTTTATATTTGATCTTGATTATAATGAGTTGATAACGAGTTTCTTACAAATCTTAGATTAGAAGTTACTGTTAGATTCAATGCACATGTAAATATTTTCTACAGGAAGTAGAAAGGAATTTCCAGCCTACATCAGCTTGCATGCCTGCAGTTCATTGTTTTTTTCGTCTTGCATGTTAGTCTCCACACACCTTTGCAGTGTCCATCATGGGCTACCTGGATCTTGAGTCCAGTAAGGCAGGCGTCACGGTGCAGCTCGCAGTGATTACGGTATGTTTTTCCATTACTGCCACACACCGAGCGCTTATGAGGCTTGCATTGCTGCAGGAGAACACAACATACTGTAAACAACATAACAATTTCAACTATTTCCTATTAACTGCCATATTAACATCTGAACCTTTCAAGCAAGAAAAATGTATATACATAAAAAATTATTGCAACTAAATGTTACACCATGGCTGTAATTAAATGTTTCTCTCGTGCCTCTGGCTGGCAGCTGACATTAAGCCTGTAATAATATGAAAGCAGGTGGTCAGGCAGGAGGCGGGACAATAGGGTGAATGTCTGTGTGTTATATGGAATATTTTTTGCTGTATAATCTGCTGATCTGAGTAGACACACTATACTTCACACCTTTTTTAAAGGGCAATTTAATTTTTTATTTAATTTTTAAACTTTGTAAGTTTTGCTTTAAGCAATATTTTAAATTAGCCAGTAATTTTACTGGATGTTAAATGGTATTAGATTTAAAATTAATAAATTTAAATGTACTGTAATTTTATAATTAAAATACATAGTAAAGTTGTAGGACGCAGCACTGACTGACAATCAATTTCACATGATGCTGTGAAATGGAATAGACAACAGGTGAAAATTATAGGATTAGCAAGACCCCCCCCAGGAGTGCTTTGACAAATGTGCATGTGTCTGCTCAAACAGACTCCATGAGGGTGGTATGTGGGCCCGACGTCCACAGGTGGGGGTTGTGCTTACAGCCCAACACTGTGCAGGAGTTTTAGCATTTGCCAGAGAACACCAAGATTGGTAAATTGGCCACTGGTGCCCTGTGCTCTTCACAGATGAAAGCAGGTTCACACTGAGCACATGTGACAGACTTGACAGAGTCTGGAGACAGTTCCTAGAAGGCATTGATGCTACGGACTGGCCGCCCGTTCTCCAGACCTGAATCCAATTGAGCACATCTGGGACATCATGCCTCGCTCCATCCACCAACGCTACGCTGCACCACAGACTATCCAGGAGTTGGCAGATGCTTTAGTCCAGGTCTGGAAGGAGATCCCTCAGGAGACCATCCTCCACCTCATCAGAAGCATGCCCAGGCGTTGTAGGGAGGTCATGCAGTCACATGGAGGACACACACACTACTGAGCCTCATTTTGACTTGTTTTAAGGACATTATATCAAAGTTGGATCAGCCTGTGGTGTGTTTTTCACTCCAAATCCAGACCTCCATGGGTTAATTAATTTGATTTCCATTGATAATTTTTGTGTGATTTTGTTGTCAGCACATTCAACCATGTAAAGAACAAAGTTTTTATAAGAATATTTCATTCATTCAGATCTAGGATGAGTTATTTTAGTGTTTCCTTTTTTTTAATAGTATATTTAAATAAATGACAAAGAAGTTTCAACAGGAATACTGTAGCATATAATATATTTTGGTTTACCATCAATTTAGAGATGATAGAAGTGATTATGATATTATATATAAAATATGTACATAAATGCAGTAAATGACAAAAACGCAAGCTAATTGCATTTAAGATATATTTAAATTTATAATGCATTTTAATTTATTTGCAATTAATATGCAATCAAAAGTCTATAAATGTTACATTCAGTTTGAACTTGAAAACTGAAAACTTGAAAACTTTGAAATTATAAAAATTTACTGAAATTAATTTTTCACAAGGGTATTCAGTGTTCCCAGTCAAAGAAAACAAACAAAAAAAATATTTTAAAGCCCTGCATGACACGGTAAGTCATTCTGTCATCAATATACTTAATATATGTTTTTGTAGATTTACTCAGCATTAAATATTTCATCAGCTAGAAATTTCTTTTTAGTAAGCACATTGACTGCAATCTATCTAAAATGTTAAAAATTCCTTAAAAAAGTCCAGTCATCCAAAGGAATAAAAGTCAAGGAAGTTCACTCTTCGAAAGCCTGCATATTTCTTCCAGAATTTCTTCTTTCATGAATTTCTTTGAAAAGGCTCCTTACCTCAATGCACAGACAGCTGGGCTCTCCTTTCTCATTCACGGCGCACTCTCTCCCAGCACCGCAGAACACATTAGCGCACACCTTTGATTTGCTCTGAGCCTCCTGCTGAAAAAATACATAGAAATAAACACCATAAATAAATCACAAACAGCTGCAAACTCTAATTAGACGCTGGGCAGAAATAAACAAACACCAGCACATACAGATTCTCACCACCAGTAGGCGACGGCGGCATTAGCTTAATATTACTATTTGTAAACGTGCAGTTAACATCGAATCATATTCACATACAAACGTGAATCTGCATCTCTGTACTTACTATGCATTCCGTAAGTAAATACAGGAGGTTTTGTGGTTTCTTATCTCACTAAAAACTACAAACCTCTCGAAACAGAAACTAGCACTAGGAGAGGACCACAGATTCACTTTCACCACAAACCTAGACAAATACTTATATTGGCTGTTTCTCTCTCACACGGTGTTTCTCGGTGTCTGGGGGAAGAAGATTGATAACTATCTTCAAAAATGGCCGAACTCTCTCCACTCCAAACACTCTGGAGAGCCTCCTGCCACCAGTTTCCCTGACAACTAGCGGTTCTCCTTGAAAACTAGGACAACTACAGATTTGGAACAGCAACCTCTCATGCTAGAACAAATGTGTGTCCCACAAGGTGCTAATGCATAGGCTATCTAATGAACAGAGATGGGGAGTAAGTAGTTACATGTTACATAACTATGTCATTTTTTTTTATTTAATTGTAATCTTTTACAGCTACTAAGAAAAAAAAAAAAACCATGATGTTAGTTAGCCTACTTCTGAAAATGCTAATGATTACAAGGGGAGCTGCATCTGAATATTTTCAAACACATCCCCCCTATTTCCTATTTAAACTGCTATTTAAAAACAGCTGTATTTCTTTTCTTTTTTTTTTTAATAAATGCTGGACTTTTCCACAAAGTATTAAGCAGCCATTTTCAGCACTAATGATAATTCTTACTGTCAAATGATCAATCGCATCCAAAATAAAGGTTCTTGTTTACACAGTGTGTGTGTGTGTGTGTGTGTACTTTGCATATTTATTATGTACAGTATATAAAAATACAAAAAAAAAACAGTATATTTTGAAAGTATATATGTACTTACATGTAAGTTTATATGATATTTTAATGTATTTAATATATAAACGTAACATATATATTTTTAAATATATACATGCATGGATGTGTATTTATATTCACACCACACACATATACTATGTAAACAAAAACATTTATTTGCCAGAATGAATAATAACTGTTTTTAAATCAGTACATTAAAATGATTTCTGAAGGATCAGATGACACTGAAGACTGAAAATTCAGCTCTTTTCTCACAGGAAAAAAAAAATAGAAAACAGTTTTAATTTAATTAGCAGTATTTCACAATATTACCACTTTACTACTAGTACTACTAAAAAAAAAAAGCATATTCAAAAATCTTACCGGTCCCAAAGTTTTAAAGGTAGCCTAATCTAAGCACTTCAGGGTTAAAAATGAACAGAATGGAAATCAGAAGTGATTTACACACTTGGACCAGCAGAAGGAGCTCTGCTATCAGAGTTGAGTACAGCACAATTAATGGGCCGTTCGCACAGGACCCTTTCTTTCTTTACCGACAATGAAATGGAGCACAGATTTCAACATGTTTTGAAAATGTTTAATGCACAACATTTTAAAAACATACAAATAGAAGAATGTACTCTGTGTAAATGCCACTGAAATTGTTCAAGTGCATGTTTAAAACACACCCAGTTCAAAACCGGTAGACATCTTTGGTGTTTTTACATTGTTCTCTTTCTCTTTAAACTCTTCTGTCCTACTGAACGTTCTCTCCCGTCATACCTCTGAAATGTTTGATTTATGTGCAAGGTCACCGAATCTGCCTCGAATTCCCTGGTCTTCCTCTTTCTCTGCCTTTTTTTCTCTGTGTTCCCAGCTACAGGACCCCAATCTCCACAGCACAGCAAAGTCATGTGAATACAGCGCTAGCCAATCACGTGCTGCCAAGTTGTGCCTGGAGTAACGATTTAGGAGTTTCCTGAAATACCCCTCCTGCTTTCCAAAACCTCCCTAGCGTCCAACTATAATCAAATGCAGTCTGTGTGTGTGTGTTCAAGAAGGGTGTCGTCACATAAGAAATCTTGCCTGTTCTTTCCTTTCCACCCTGACTATAACTCTAGTACACACACACACACACACACACACACTTGGACAGACCCTTCCCCCTTGCAGCTCATATGCATGAGTCATATAATGCAAGCAAACTTTCCAGGGGGAGATTTTCAACGTTCAATATGGGCAGTTACAGTCTAAAAGACAGAGACAGTCTAAAACAGATCAACAATCATTTCTAATCACAATCTGCTGTGCATGAGGTCATCAGAGGACTTTCAAACACAGCACTGGCATATTAAAAGTTTATGGGATATTCATCTGAGAGAGTTTTGTCCCGACAATAGAGGTAGATACTATTGCGGACCAGCGGAAACAGAGGTACATTAAAGGAGAGAGAACAAACCGAGCCTCATGCATAAATGAATCTCCTTCTCTACAGGGAAGCCATGCTGACATTTAAACGAATGAACGTTGTAGCGTGCTTTAGCTAAATCAAATCAAAAAGCAGATATGTTTCCATGACAACCAGCCAGGAGGGCTTGAAAAATGTACTGTAGGAGACAGTCAATGAGAGATGGGGTACAAGATGCCTGCAGCTGAACTATGACCCCCCAAAATAACATTGCAAGCATGTCATGCTGTGATTGTTCGACTTCTGAAAGCTGTTTCCTCTATTGATAATATATATGTGTTTTTCATAAATTGAGCAAAAATTAAATGTCACAGTAAAGAGATTTATAATGTTAAGCAGCACAACTGTTTTCAATATTGATAATAATAAGTAATATTTCTTGAGCAGCAATTCAGCAGATTAGAAATATGTCTGACTCAAGAATGCTTTGCATCATAATAATTACATTATATCTTAAAATAGATTAAAGTACAAAATGTTCTCTTTTTTTACTGTATTTCTAAGTTTAAAATGCAGCCTTGGTGAGCTTTAAATATTTTTTTTTTGTCTAAAACTTACTAAACCGTATTAGATTTATGCCAGTGATTCATTTTTTAAGCTATTTAGGAAAGAAAAGAAAATAGCAAAACAACTAAACTTAATTTTAGCAATAACAACCCATATTGCTTATTCCCCACCTCAAATAAATTAACCTTTTTTTGGAGATGTTAAGCATTTTTATTGGAAAGCACATTAAATGAAATAAAAAAAAAATTGTAGTGTTAGTGCAGTCAACCCAGCCTAGTCTCACGGAAATTCTTAAGTATTTTATGAGTCGCCAATTAGCACGAATTAGCCACCTTGTTCGAATACGTACACATTAGACTGTGTTGGTCAGGATCAGGTGCTCAGGAGTTGTGGTTAAAATAGTGGTTACAGATCAGTAGATCAGTGGAAAAGAGTCTTCTCCCTTAAGCACATCTGAACAGTGTTGCTGTTGTTTATCCAGAGGGCTGTTCTGGCAGACCGAAGGGCCGCTGTGATTGCCAAGGAGAGAGGAGAGGGGAAAGACAAAGAGCAAACATTCCTGGTGCAGAAGAGTCGAGGAATGTGCGGTTTGTGTCTGACTCACAGAAACGCATAGAAATGTGACCTTCTGCTCAGCTGGATTCCATTTAATATAGCTAACACATACACTAATGCGGTGCTATTTGACAAACAAAGTGTGTCTGCAGAGGTCACGGTGCTGTAGTGTTAAAATGCAAATCAGTTCGCGTTCATATTACAATATGAAATCAATGTCCTTACTCAGTATTTATAATAACATAAATTTCTCTGTTCCCCTTTGACCCAATGGTGTAAGAATGAAAAAAAATCAGCGACAGCATGTAAAGTATGCAAGTGTGTATTTAGATGCAACAGACACAAACCATATTACATCAGCCTGACAACTAGACATTCTCAGAGCAGATGTTGGTCAGTGGCTGTTAACCAAATGCTTGCAGTGGTAACATAAGTTTAATATAGTGAAAAACTGTCATGTGGGTTTGTGCCTCAGGCAAGGAAGAGGCAACTTGGTCGGATGAAGCGGCTCAGAGCATGTGCATGTGTCGAATCTGTGTTCACACTGTTTCTCTGCAATCATTTTAAACAGCTGCAGTATGTGAAACTGTGTAAGGCGTTGATTGTATTGGTAACCGTATTGATAGGTGCCTCTCATTTGCATATTATTGAGCTACGCCTTGCTATCTAAAGTCTGTGCTGTTAATGTTGCTTAAAGGTGCAAACTCTTATTAAAAATGAATGACTGTATCTGTGAACTTCCCTTTAAGGGGTAGCTCAGTCAAAATTAAAGTGGCCCTATTATGGATTTTTGAAAATGAGCTTTCATGCAGCGTGTAATACAGTGAATGAAAACATCCTGCAAAGTTTTAAATCTGAAAGCGCACCGCTTATAAAGTTATCGTTTCTCAAAAGAAAGAGTCAACTCTTAGTCATTTTCAAATTGAATCCCAGGCTGTTTCATGTTAATTTAACATGGATCATTAGCATATTGCCAGTTCACTTGTTGGTCTTTTCCCGTTGGTCTGATTAAAAAATTCTAATTCATTCTTTGCCACTAGATGGCGCTTTTGGAGCAGTAAAAATAACGGTTTCCCCATTTATGCTGTGCACAAATGCTGCTTTATTAGGATCTACAGGCATTAAAATGAGACAAATCGGACTGATCACTTCAGATTAGCGCTACTCAAAGGAGGGGTTTGGGAAAAATTTTTTTCGGTGTAGCACAAAAAATTAAATTTTGAAAAATGTTGGTAACAAAATAGTTTCAGTGTCCCCATTGACTTCCATATGGACAAAAAATACAGTCAAGTCAATGGGAACTGATACAGTTGGTTTACAACATTCTTTAAAGTGGCCATGACCTGAGAAATCAAAATGCTCTTTAAACTTCTGATAAGAGGTCATTGTACTATCAAAACATCCTCTAACTTTCAGAACTCGAAACTTTGTCCTTAGTCTAAAAACAGCTTATACTGAAGGCAGTCTGCCAAAACGACATCTTGTGGAATGTTCTACTCTATGATGCAATAGTGTAGATAAGCACCGCCTGTTTAGCCACGCCCATGATTCTACATCACTGCCTGTTTAGCCCCGCCCACGATTCTACATCACTGCCTGTTTAGCCCCGCCTACTGAAACATGCACATAGTATGTAAATGATGAGAGCAAAAACATTCTATCACTAGACTATTACTTCTAAAGGATGTTTTTTGATGTACAACATTAACATCTTGACAACATTACAAGTGGACCCCACACAACAGTACAAAATAAAAGGCAGTTCATGACCCTTTTAATAATATCAATTTTTTTCTGTTCGACACTAAATATTGTACAGGTTTAGAATAACAAAATGGGGAAATGATATAATTTCCTTTTCTGGGAGAACTATCCTCTGGAATGATGAGTGGCAGAGAACAGCTGAAATCTCCCTGGACTGGATGGCAGCTGTTCATTACGACTCTGTGGGACTAACAAATGCATCGAAACTAAGGTCAGATTGTACAGATGTGCTGTATTAGATCACCAACACACCACAAGGCAGTTATTACAAGAATTGTAATTATTTCAGTGTTTTAATTAAAATGACCAAATTGGGCCACAACAAGCTGTTGACGATCAGCCCAGGGGTTTAGTGGGTATATTCTTGCTTGTTTAAATGCATCTATTGAGGATACTGTGGAGAAGGCATTTTCAAGAGACAATAGAAAAGGGGAAGAGACAAGAAAGATGGAAAGGGTTGAGGACAGCTAGAGGGAAAAGACCCAGTATCTTGGGAGGGAAGAGAGCTCCAATTAAATAGCAATGCCTGAGACGAAGAGTCTTCGGCTATATACTTCACCCTTATAAGGTTCTGCATTTATAACCTTTTCTTTTTGAAGTGCAAATATAAAAATACAATACATCAACATATGTGCATGCAATGCTGTTCAAATCATTTTTTCATTTTCTTTTCTAACCAATGCTGTGTTTAATTGTGAAAAATGATTAAAATTTGACATAACTGTTTTTTATTTGAATATATCTGAAAATGTAATTTATTTATATATAGTTATATATAATATGTGTCCTACACAAACAACTCTAAAACTCTAAGATATGTATACTGAATTATAAGTTGGTGACTTCTAGGCTTCCTATACTCCAAAGAGATTTTTTAAAGCAAGAACATGTAAAGCTTTCAAGACTTCCTGAGTTCTGAGGTTTATGAAGTGATGGTATCAGTCTCACAGAAACTTCAAATTTTTCATAGCTGAATTCCTGATGTAGTACTTCACTACCCAAACTCCTGAAGCGAGATCCACCAATCAAAAATTCACTGTTACCATAGAAACACCAATGGTGGCCACAGCCGTGAGTTCTCGCAGGCTACCTGAGCTAGCTTACCACATAACATGGCAGAGATATCTCTCATAAAAATGTACATCTGTCATCGTTCACTCACCCTCATGTCACTCCGTCACTGACAGCTGAGCTTTCCTTGCTCAGTGCAACACAAAAGGAGAAACTGCCGATGGTAGCCACTGACTCCATATTATTTCTTCAGTAATATGGAAGCATACAAGCAACTGTTTGGTTACCAACATTCCTCTAAATATCTTCTTTTGTGTTCAGCAGAATAAACATCCCTACCCAATGCCATAACAAACTGCTGGATCTACATTATCCTGCTTATTACACTTCTTGCCACAAAAGTAAATAATTAGACATGTAACTTTGTGTCTTATTGTTGTTTAGAGTTAGGTTTTAGTTTTTTTAGTTTTAACCGGAGTTTTAACCAAGTCTTCTTCTTTCCACAGCTGAAAACTTTTTTGAATTCCTCTATTTTAACTCGTGGTTAAGCATTTTCAGCCACAGGATGCCACCAAACTGTCAATGACAGCAGAGTGATATTTATAATTAATAATGGTCAAGACAATTCATAGTACCCGAATGAGCCTGTGATTTTAGTTTTACCCATAGACTGTAAAAAAGATGGGTGACACTACTCCTCTTCCTTCCACTATAGAAACACGCGACAGCTTCATGTAATAAACACTTATATCTTCCACTACCCAGATAATGTATGCATTCTTGATATAGGGCAACACATGTTATGTACAACCCAGTCTCACAGCAGTTGTGTGATTTAGTCACGTAATTTAATTTAATCTATTTATTCGTGGCAGGGACACGTTTATTTCGTCATTTTCGTAAGTCCAGCGCGTTTCTTAAACTAAGATTCCATTGGATGCAAATAACGAAATAAATGTGTCCCTGTCACAAATAAATACCGTGAGACTGGGTAGGTTATATACTGTATTACATTTCTGTATGGGGGAGATAAATGCAAACTCACAGTACATTGTACGAACGGGGTGAGCAGAATAAAGGATTTGAGAAGACTTGCATATGTATATAAGAAGAGTGCCATTTTCAAAAACCGTTAAATGCACTTTAAAAAAAAAAATGAACTGACTGCCATGCATTATTCTCAAAATAGGTATAACTGCAGACCAGAGATCTCCGAAATGGTGCGAGAACTCCGAAAAAGGCGAAAAGAACTTAAATTAAAAAAATAAATAAATTATGAATTAAACCTTGTTACTAGATTATCTAAAAAAAAAAAAATATATATATATGCTATATAAATCCATATTCTTATTATTACCAGTCAAACTGCAGTTTGATTGATATTATCTGCAATGCACAATAAAAAAAAATTTAATTTCTCAAGAAAACAAAAATGGATTTTTCGTTTTTTGCAAATGAACAGTTCATTTGAAGGGGTTAAAACAAATAAATAAATGAACATGCATGGATGAATCATTCACTGTGAATACTTAAGAAAATAGACAGGGTTACTGCCTTTTAATTTTCATGCTCAGATTTTGCATTGGTTGGATTTCATGAAATGACCAAATATGGATAAAATGAACAGGAAAAATTGTGAAAGGCCACTGAAAAAAAAAATCCTGCTGTCCTTGTCTAGTCTGCTGGGATAGGTTTGTTACATCTCTGTCATCCTGCTATCTGTTCTCATGTTCTGCTATGGACCTTGTGGAAGAACAGTAAAGAGCACCTTAAAACACCCTTTTCATAACAGTCCAGATAACATGTTACATTGCAACTGAAGATAACAGTCGCCCATTTTCTCTAACAATAAAAGCAGAATCATGTCCAGTCGCAGAGAAAGAGTCTCACATGGCTTCAATCTTTCATTTACTTTACTCTTTCCTTTTATTCCTCCTCTACCTGTTTCCGTCTCTTTCTTTATTACACTTTGTGCTCACCGAATTTCATAAATTAGGCTTTCAGGAGCAGAGCATTGTGCTGTGCTGACTACAAGTGTATAGAGGGCAAATGCAGACTCTCAGCAGAGAAAGGCATAAACTGCAGAATGAATAGGCTGAGAGAATGACAACAGGAGAAGGAGGGATATTAGTTTCAGGGGAAGAATTAATGGGCTACAGTGACTGATAGATCGAAGGAAGACTGAACCCAGGGCTGCAGGGTAGCTGACTTCAAGTAGCAAGGAGGAAAATGTAGATGACAGCTTTTTATTTCTCCACTTGATATTTCCCCCATCATACAGCCTCCTCTGCACGCTGGCTCTCTATTCACCCAGAGAAAAGCACATTTCTGGACTTTCTCACTCCACAAACTGATTTAAAGAGTGTGTGACTGTCTAACAGCTTCATAATGGAGATTGTCGTCAAAGCTGAGAGACTCATTACCTGCTCGTCTCTCCACAAAAATGACTAAACATCACACTTCCCTTCACAGTGTATGCACATGCACAGTATATAAATACTATTACAGCTTTGTATTTTCCTTAAATAAATGCAGCCTTGGTGAGCATAAGAGACCCAACCTACCGTTAAGCAATAGCAGGTGGTTTTTACTGTAAGCATAATTGAGTATAATTATACAATATATTATGCAACATGAGCATAGTCATGCCATGAGTGACATTTGAATTGCATCTCATTCTGATCTGCAGGTTTTTGTGATTCCTCCACATGATTGTTTGCTTCAAGTTCTTAGTTAATGACATCTGAATAATTACCAAACTGTAACATTATTCAGTTAACAATTCCTGAACCATCGTGCTTATAACGACCTTTTGCCGACAAAAAAGCAACTCTAACCAAACACACATTTAAAAATATTTCAGCTGTAAATCCATTATATTTTACATTTCAATGTATAAACCATAGCTAGTGGACCTTTCCTAATGTTAAATTAAATTGATGTAGCGGCACTAACACTATGGCAGCACACCATGCGTGAGTCATTTCACTCGTGAAAATGTACTTGTAAGTTGAATCTTTAATTACTGAAAAAGCTGCATGCTAAAAAGGCTGATGTTTACTGAATTTGCTGGAACCACATAATATGCTGTCCAGACCGCAACACAAATGCGGGCTGCACTTTGACAGAATGTCTGTGTCAGTGCAAACGCATCATCTGACATGCACAGCTAGTCCTCCAATGATGCCACTTATCTTAAGACAGCTAACACTGTCTTTGCTTTTAAAAGCAGTTCAGTAAGAGTCCTGTCTGAAACAACAAAAAAGGCACGAGGTTGTCGTGTTCCTTTCAGCACAGCGTTAAGAGTCTCGACAACTGAATATAACAAGTGAAGCACTGAGGACAGGAAGGGAGGGAATACAATCTGAAAACAAAGAGATACAGCAGATACTACCGGTAAAACATGATGACTGTACTGGACAAGAAAACCGAGAGTGCTTGAAAAAGATTACAGTGAATACAAGAGAAGAAATAGTACAGATTTTGAGTAGCTACAGGGAGCCGTCAGATTTTGTTTTAACATGCTGGAGATAAACTCTGTGACACCACAGCAATTACCTGCCATTGAAAATAGCTCATTCATATTCAAATAACTATATTCAACACAGTCTGTCACATTTTGACACTTGGTCAAGACCCTTTTGCGTTGCTTTTTGAAGCTCAAGGTACCCCTTTTTAGTCACTTTTCGACGTGAGGGTCCTGCATTGTTTTCAGTTGTTTGGCTTAATAAATGTGTAAATAATATCATCTAATTAAAACTGTTTTGACTGTTTACACTGAAAAATCACACCCCTACATATATGGAATAATGCCATTGTTTTTACCCAATATACCTATTAATTAGGATATTAAAATTAGACAAAATATAGCGTCGACATATTGACGCTAAGGGTTTGCTATTTAAAACAACGGAGGACTCTCTGTCGAAAAGTGACTAAAAAGTTGGACCTTGAGCTTTTAAAAAGCCACGCAAAAGGGTCTTGACCAAGCGTCAAAATGTGACGAGTTGGAGTGAGACTGTCTTGGTAGTCGCTTCATGAACGGTGTAGACTTCGTAATTAAACTTCGTAATTGAAACTTTTAAGTTAATTTTTTTCATTAACAGTGCACAAACAGAAATGCCCTACGCCAGGGCTTCTTAATCCTGGTCCTGGAGGTCTGCTATCCTGCAAATTTTAGCTCCAACCCTAATCAAACGCACCTGAACCAGCTAATTAAGATGTTCAGGATTACTTGGCTGCGTCCGAAATCGCATACTTCTTAAGTAGGTACTACATTTAAAATTGAACGTACTACCCGACCGTTAAAACAGT
>JAUCMU010000072.1:1296012-1315624 GCA_032275025.1 Enteromius treurensis
ACTTGTAAGCTACAGGCAGGTGAGATTAATCAAGGTTGGAGCAAAACTTTGCAGGACAGTGGACCTCCAGGACCAGGATTGAGAAGCTCTGCCCTACGCCCTTAAAAGAACACACTTGGAGGGGAGTTAGGCATAAGAATGCTCACTTTTGTTTGGAATTTGCACTCAGTTAAAGGAATATCGAGTTGACTTTGAAGTGCTTCAAATAAAACTCAAAACATCTTTTAAAGATTCAATGGCAAAGGAAAATTCAAGAAAACCCCTCCAGGAAACTATTTCTAGAGTCCATTGTCTATATCTCATTGACCCTGCTCAAATTGGAGTGAGAATGTGTAGGTATATAAGAGTCGCTTCATGAACGGTGTAGACTTCGTAATTAGAATTTCTGTCATTTCAAAAGTAAACTGACACAGATTGTTTGGAGGGAAATGAGTCAGAAAACTAAAGGCGAATTCCAAACGGCTTGTTTGCTCATTTCGAGGGCACTTCAGCAACGGGAGGCAATTTGTAGAATGTTCCAAACAAAAGTGAGCAACTGACTCCCTTCGTGAAGGGCCCTTCCAGACGTCTGTTAGTGAAGTGAACATGCAATTTTGGCTTCACATACAAACGTAAGTAGATAAGCTGATTAAGTTTATCTTTATTTTAATGTAATAGAAAATATTTTGTCAGTGATAGAAATATGATTTAAGATGATAGTGTTAGCAAGTTTAAACATAAAGTTCAAGTAAGGAATAATTGACGACCACCCCGTGAATTATTAGAAATATAATGCACACCCGAGATGGTGATGCGACTCAAATCAGAGTGCCTGTTACACATCGGGTGTGCATTATTTTTCTAATAATTCAAGGGCCCAGAGTCAATTATTCCGCTTATACTGCGGTTGCCACACATCAAGACATCAATCAGATAATATATTTCAAGGTATTTGTCCATTTTTTGTACTTAAAACGCTATTGTGAGAGTGGGATTATTTCTTCCGCATCTCATCCAACGCCTCCTTTGTTAATTCCTAGACGTCATTTTAGACCTATAACGGAGGCTTAAGCCATTGATAGCAGACTAATGCAGTTAATAACTAAGTTGTGTGGGTAGGAGAGAGAGAGTGCAAGCGAGTGAGTCTGTTCATCTCTCAAAAGTCTTCCGCTAAAACTGTGAAACTTTTAAGTTCATTTTCTTCACTAAAAGAAATGTCCTACGCCCTTAAAACAACACACTTGGAAGGGAGTAGGGCATAAGAATGCTCCCCTCTGTTTGGAATTTGCCCTAAATAAAGGAATATCGAGTTGACATTTGAAGTGCTTCAAATAAAACTCCAAACATATTTTAAAGATTCGATGGCAATGGAAAATTCAAGAATACCCCTCCAGGAAACTATTTCTAGTCCATTGTCTATATCTCATTGGCCCTGCTCGTTTAGCTAAAGAGTTCATTGTTTTCTGTGTATACCAGTAAGTTGCGCAGATTTAAATAAGCTGTTTTCTCATAACTAAGTCAGCAGCTGGGTGGGCTTGATTAGACTCACAGATGGATGCGACCCAAACCCCCTGTCGATGTGCTGAGGAAACCCCAAAGGAGCCTGTTTGTTTGTTTTTGAACATTATTTCTGAGTCAATACTGCCAGAGTGAATGTCACCAGCCAGAGAAAACCTCCATTGATCTCCCTCCAGGAGCATCAACATCTCCATAACTCAGGCATAAATGTCACCCTGCGAGGAAACAGCAAACCGCTGACTTCAGCTGTTCTGAATGCTGCTGGGCGTAACTGTAAATGTGTGAAGCAGAGGATGTACAGATGAAAACGAGGGGGGAAAACACTGTAACGATCGTAAAAAAAAATACAAGGGTGGTGTACACAGATGTAAGTATTATGGGACAGAATCAAATTTAAGCACAACAGATGTTCACTAGTCATCAAGGTCTTCATAGAGGCCAGTGTATAAATGTTTTCTTTTTTTTTTGTGGGTGTATGTGGGCCAAGGTGTCAGAGATTATGGAAATTACCCATTGTGACTTTAAATATCCTAATACCTTCCAGGCTTTATAATGGCAGCGAATGGATGCTGAGATTTAAGTAGTAGGATTATGACGTTGAAAAGACATTTTCCCACCGGTTAATCGACGTGTGATTATCGGGGTCAGTTTTCCCTCTTTTTTTCTGTTTCAATACTTTGTATCAGAGCCCGACCAATAAAAGATTTTGAAGGCCGATTCCGATACAAATATTTGTTGGTTTTAAAATTCGATTTTCCGATTTATCGGCCGATATTTTAGTTTTTAGTTTCAGAAACGCACAACAAAACATTAACAGATTTCCCTAACATTAGTTATTTGTAGTTATTTATGAGCTTTAATTAACATAATATGATAATGCATTTTAAAAAGAAACTTGTTTCTTTAATTGTCATAACAGAACAGAGGAACATCAAAATATATTAAAGTTCTGATAAATAAAATGTATAAAAATACTAACTTTAGATGTGAAACTTTAAAGTCTTTGAACAAAAACACAATAACAACAACAACCAAATCAAAGTTACCTGTAAGGGTGTTTCATCCGTTTTTATTTTATTTTTGAAATATTCATTTATCGGCCATTATAAATGCCGATACCGATAGCTGGAAAATGCCTAATATCGGCCTGCCGATATATCGGTCGGACTCTGCTTTGTATCTTGTTGATCTGCTTCAGAGGACATGTTTGTGTGTTTATACCTCTCAAACACGCCCCACAAAAAAAATTATTGTTATTCAGAAATTAAAAACGTGTTCATCATAAAAGGTGTATTCATAAATCATAGTCATAGTCTGTATAAACTTGTTTTTTTATGCATTTTTCAACAACTTAATCATAGTGAGTGTCATTCTACTGACCCATATGTATTCGACAACCCCAAGAGTCACAGAAGATAATTAAAATTTCTTGCTGAAGGCTTATTTCATAAACATCATTAACTCTGTCCCCAGGATGCTAGATGACATATATTTGCATAAAGCGCATTGATCTTACAATGCAAACAACCTGAGAGGATCATACATTAGCTCCTGAATCACTGAGAAATGTGTGCTTTCACAGGCACACAATGCTTGTTTTAGTGGTTTGCATTGTGAATAGATGTTATCAAAATCATAAACTGCTGTGGGAATGTGCCACCACGATGACTAATCCCACACGATATCGCTAATGTGTCATTATTTTCAACTGGGAGATAATGTTTTTTAAAAAAATCCATTGTTCTTGCGTGGCCGCATAGCATACTTCAACCCTCTATAAGGAAGATAAATGGTTGCACATGGCAGGCTGGGAATTCGAATTGAGATTTTTGCTCATAAGAATGCAAGTGCAAAAAAGCAATCCTTCTCTAGACAAAGCCAAGCTTTCACTTCCTGACCTTCCCCCACACAGACACACTAAACCAAAGCCGAGTCTGCAGACACAGTGCTGCTGGAGCTCACACATATTCTCTGCTTCGAGAGGGACATGCTGGGAAACGGTGGACTGGAAATGAGCAGGGATGAGAGGATGCGGGGGGAAAAAGATATTTTAAAAAGCATAAGAGACTATAAACCACACTCAAGGCCTCCTTGTAGCATCACTGTAAGCTGATTACGTTAGATGAAAGGCATGTCAAACAGCATCTCTATTACTATGGCAATCTAGCAAAGCCACAGATGAGCAAGAATTCAAGGCGCACCAGTGCAAAGCTGCGCGCCAGGATACACTTACATGGTCAAAATAATAAGAAAGAGAGGTAAAGAGCGCTGGAGACACAGGAGGGCTATGACACCGCAAAAATATGATTGTTCTGGATACTTTGTGCTTAAGCTGTCTAGCCAAGGAGAAATGAGACAGCTGTCAAATGAACGCATCAACTTTGATTTCATTATGTCTGCTTTTACACAGAGTTATGGAAATATGATCTTTCACAAAAACATGGTGCCTCATTAGGGGAATGCGGACTTGAATTATTTCCTTTTCAAATAAATATACAGGGTGGGCCATTTATATGGATACACCTTAATAAAATGGGAATGGCTGGTGATATTAACTTCCTGTTTGTTGGAATTTGGGTATATGTGAGAGGGGAAACTATATAAGTATATGAGATGGGTGGTGAACATGGTGACCATTTTATTAAGGTGTATCCATATAAATGACCCACCCTGTATATTCTCACAAATGACTTATCAACTTATAGCTTATCTCAATCATCTCAAACATTTTCCTGCCCCCAAAATTCATATGTGTGAATTCATTCTCTGCCAGCGGGTAGAGACTAAGTGTATCTGGTAATGCTGTATACAAAGCAGCACAATGATTTCAGATATTACATGCTAGATGACGTGAAAATCTCATCCAAAATTTCCTGAAGACAGTCAGTTTCTTTTAGAAATACAGTGATTGAAACGTGCAATGCTCATTTATTCAACTAAGTGAAAACCTTGTGAAAAATCTATTTGTTGCAACTAATCAAAACAGCCAATCAGAGCGGAGTAGGCTTATGGAAGGGAGGGTTTACAGACCTTAATCTGAAATGATTTCAACGAACCGTATAGAAATCATTGCAAAATTACTTAAATATTATTCTAAATGCATATACTGAGAAAGATACAATGTTTTTTGACCTTAGATGCATTTAAACCTGTTGTAGGGGACTCCAGCACACTATTAGGACACTTTAAAATACCATATTACCTGCTCTTTAACAATGTGTGGTTAATTTTCAGTCAAGCAATTTACATGTATTATATATAAACCATTTTAACTTCCAAATCTTTGCTTTTAAGTGAAACTACATTTTATTTGCCATGCACGGTAGCTTTAACATAACTACTTTACAATGCCAATTTCAGTCACGGACAACTGAATATGATGCATGTGACAAACATAATGGGAAGTCTCCTGAAGTTAATTAGAAGCTTTGGCGCTACAACAGCTCTAAATGACAAGCAAAGTGTAGCACATCCTAATGAGGCAGAGCGCTTAGGTTTGTAATCAATGGCCTTGTAGATAGTGATTGTTGTACTCCTGACCCAGCGCTGTTACACCACTTTGAAAAACACTGGGCTGTGAAACACTGTTTTCCAGAGAGCCAAGGAAAATGTTGGATTATCAAAATCAGAAAAAAATATGTTTTTTTGGTCTATCAATGTCTTAATGACAATTTTGTTTATTAGAAACACTGTTATCACTTCACAAGCTATTATTTGATGGACTGTGTGAGCTGTGTGGATTACTTGTAGATTACCGTGATGTTTTTATCAGCTGTTTAGAGCCTGGATGGTGAGTAAGTGATGTGATTCTACATGTCTGGGATGTTGCTTGGATACCCTGAGGGTAGGTACATTTTAATTTTGGGTGAACTATTCCTTTTGTTTCTTCAAAACTAAGCCTTGCCCTAAACCCTTGTGCATTTTGGGTGTGTATTTTATTAGTTAATGTTTAAAAGATGATGTCACAGCTAATGAGCTCAAGTTCTCTCTAAAGTATGCAATGGCATGATGTCACTTCTTTTCTCATTCTTTATTCATCTTTTCTTTTCTCTCCTCTTTGTTTTCCTTTACACAAGGTTGCAGAGCTTAAAGTCTGAATTTTCCCACAAACAACAGCGATAGTTATTTCCATTTAGTAGAAATGCCTCCTAAAAAGAGAGCAGGGTGGACAGAGAGGATTTCTTCTCTCCTGAATTCTCTCGTGGGACATTCCAGTAGACTCTGTCCCGTTTCAAATCTCTCAGTTATATGGGTCAGAGGAGCTGTCACAAATATGCAGTTGAAATTCCAGTGCACTTAAGCTGCTATCGAACGGCATGCTTTTTTTATGAAAAAAACAAAACAAATCAAAACTCCCAAAATATCAATCAAAGAAAGCGGTATTCGTGCCGCCCCCTCTGTGCATTCTTCACCCTTTTTCTCCTTTATTGGAATGGAATTCCAGTGATGTCATTCTATTTTAGTGCATCGCATTCCAGGTTGTATGGAGCTGTCAGTCATTGGCAGTGTGCTCTCAATGGCACACACACAAAGGAACAGAGTGTGTGAATATGGCAGAGCTGTTAAAAGTTCAAATGAGCCACTTCTGAGCGGGGCTCTTCTGTGGCAGTGGGATAGAGACAAGATGAAACACAAATGTTCATTATGACGGGGTACACAGCACTCAGAAAAGATAACAGCATTCTTCTCTCATTTCAATTGTCCATAAGGACTAAATAGGCTCTTTAAAAAGCCACCTAGAACTAGATTTGCTCTTTCTGAAGGAATTAAATACCAATCCTTGCAGACAATTGAAAATGACATTGTATGGATCTTCAGTGATCGAAAATTCAATGCATATAGTAAAAAAATAAAATAAATAAATATATATATATATTATTTTATTTTATTATTTTATTTTTTTTAATGAACCTCTATGATAGAATTAATCCAAAAAACGATCCTATAACTGAAGTGACAAAAATTTATTTGTCCATTCAGCAGTCTCCAAATCTGGTCTTGGCAATAAGAGAGCGCATAGATGCCAGCGCACTGCGGGCACCATGGGACAGTCTTTTCCCTTTTTATTACCTTCGGCTGCTGTAATAATTACATTCTTTTTCTATTTCTCTTCTCCATCTCTCTCTTTAAAGCTTCCTCTCTCTGCAGCTCAGTGAATCGATCCATTTTACCTCTCTCTGGTCTTTTGTCTCATTTTACCTGTCGCTCAGGATTACAGCCAGTCTTCTGCTTTTTGCAGATCCCGCCAACTTCTCTTTTTCACCCAAGTTACTTTTCTCAATCTATGTCCCGCCTTCCATCCGTATCTAGGCTCAGTTCCAGCTATCCAGGGCTGTCTGCTGCGGTTCTCTGTGAAGGGTCATGGACTGGGAGAGTTAGGTTAATGGCTGACATGTGTTTGCTGAAGGAAGTGTGCTTGTTTTCAGTCCCACATTCTTCACAATGGCCTTGTTCTTTGCACAAGGCACCATAATATGGTGAAGGACCTGTCTGCAAGTAGATGGAGGCTTTTCTCAGTAAGAAATGGCCACGCACTGCTCTATTTTCTTAGCTTTCATTTAGACCTCTTTAGCTGTGAATTATGGTAATTCATTCAAAGGATACAAGGGTGTTTTATGGTCCCGTGAAACCACCCTCTTGTCCCAGACTAGACATCTGATGCAAGCATCTTACGTAGACATCAATTGCACATAGCCAACCTGCTTTTTATTACCTGAACATAGCGCATGTTGCGTTATAACTACGGTCTCTATAACTTAATGAATAGTGTAGCATGGTAATAAATATGACAATGTTGATGTATTTGGTGTTAGAGGAATCGATTTGCTATGCTGCTGCTGTTGATGCACAAGAACATCTACTGCTACATGCGTGATGTGATGCATCTGTACACATGCATAAATTACAGCAGATATATACAGGTGGAGCTGGAGGGTTTCTGACTTAGAGCAAACACTGAACTAAATTACCTAAATTACCGTTTTTCATACCCTCCAGAGAACTAGTCAGAACTACGATATATGGTTTCATAATTAATTTAAATAATACAAAATGTATTATAAAGTCATGGTAACCCACTAGTAATAACTCACGTATTACCAAATTATTAGTAATCCTTTAGAACCATTACTAATTATTTGGATCAGTATTCTGAAGTGAAAAGCATGATGACCCTAATTTCTAGAGAGTTATCATAAACATTTGAATACTTATCCAAATAATTAGTAATCCCTTCTGAAGTATGCGGTGATACCTCAGTCATGAGTTACCATGACTTTACCATTCACTTTAGAATTAATTACACATCATGCATTACTCATATTGATTATGAACCTGTATGCAGTAGTAATTAAATAATAGCGAACTACCAAATTTGACTTAGAACATACTAAATAATTCATAAGAGTTTCCTGGTAGTTAGAAATTGTTACTAGAGAGCTAGCATTGCTTATTTGTTCCAGTGTAGATGTTCAAAAGTGTTACGAGAGAAATTAATAGCAGGATCAGACATAAAACATTTTTGGACATAAAAAAAATATATATTATATATATATATATATATATATATATCATTAAAGCACTCAAAGTAAATATTTAAATAATTAAATAATTTTCATGTTTACAGTTTACAACTCTGATGTTGGTTAGTAATTTTGTGACAAGTGAAAAAAATAATTTGTACTTATTTTGATTCTGGTTGTGTGTCATTTCACACTTTTAGATTTTAATTAATTATTAGCTTTTCATCAACTCACAACCCCCTGCAGTTCCTTCACGAGACCCCAGGGTTTTTAAGTTTTAAGTATTAATTTAAATATTAATATTGGTGCTTTAAAGGGGATGAAATAAGAAAAAAAACTGCACGCAAAAAGTTTATTTTAGCTAGCCTAAAACATTCTCTGCCTTCTTTAAAGTTAAAATAAGACTAAGCTTTCAACAATTTCTCCATCTACAGGAAAAACAAAACAGACAGGTTTAATGGTAGTAAAATGCTTTATAAAGTCTGATCATTATAATGGTAAAATTTTTTAAAACCAATTCTGCTGTGCTATGTCTGTCTAGCTGTTGCTGAACAAAAGAACACTCTGAGAAATGTGTCAGGGTCTGATGAACCCTAATTACACAGCGCTTCCTTGAGACCGTCGTTTACACAACCCCTTTTGAAAACATGTAATTTTGTAGAGAACAACTACAAGCACCATCAAAATTTGTTTATTTCGGATATTACCCGGAAAACAGTCTTTTTAGTACATCTTCCTTGACTCTCCTTGTCCCTGTATCACCTCACACGCTAGTATCCCAACGAGCAGAGCTAAATTTCTTGATCCCTTGTGTAATTCCCCTCATCACCTCATCCTTCCCGCTGTCTGTTCCTCCTTCTCATTACAAGGCTCTTTCAAGCTCTGCCAGCAGTGATGGCTATACAAAACAAGGCCATAAAACAGCAGCACAAAGCCAGTGACAAGACACTGCGCGTTCATAGAGAGACATGGGGGAGGGAATTGTCGAAGGAAAACGGGTGAGAGAAAACAGATGGTAAACAATGCAAACGGTGATGAAGGAGATATGAAAGTAAAGAAGGAAAGAGAGAGGAATCGAGATAAAAGAGTGAAAGCTTATCAAACGTGAGATAACAGTGACAGAGATAAAAAAGGAAAACCGAAAAAGAGTGGATATGGATAGTGGGGTTTTTTCAATGTTAATATGCAGCAGATGGTTTCCAGTATGAAATATATTGCAGCTCTCAAGCAACAGAGAGCAACACAACAGCCATAGCAAGTTTGCATCAGCCCGGTTCTTCAAACAAAAGACTTTTGTGTCTGCACTAAAGTTCATTTTTTTTCTGCCGGTTTTGTCTCAATCAACACATGACCAGGTGCATGCAGATTTTTTTTTGTCATCTCTTTTCTGCTTTTGGCTAATAAAGGTGAACAATGTTAACTAACTATACTACATGTAATGGTAACACACAGAGTTTGAGCTTAAAATATCAGCTCTCATTTTAGCTCTTTTCCCACTGGTGTAACCAGGTGAGCAGTGTTTGTATCCGCTTTATAAAAGACTGACCAGCTGTTTGTGGACATTAGACTCAGCCTGAGGGAGAAAGAATTCCTTCTGCCAAAACCTCATTGCAAGAGATTACTGAAAGCATTTTAGTGAAGCTTATAAATACTGATTTTGCTGACAGGAAAAATGCTGTGTATCATTATATGGGGCCATGAAGACATCAAGTCCATATCCAATGTGTGAGTAGCATCCTGTTTACTAAAGTCTGGAATACACCAGACTTTTCAAAACTGAACAGACTTTAAAGCACTAGGCATCATTAGCTTGTAGACTCTGCATCACACATCTAATAATAATTCACTCACTATACAAGACTTTCGAATCACTTCTTACACACAAAAAAAAAAAAAAAACATGTGCTGCAGCTAACAATTTGTGTTCTGGAAAGCATTCAAAATACAAAATATGTTTAATATCCTCCAAATTTGATGTAATCAATCTGAGGCTAAATATTTAGAGTCTGCGCCCATCATGCACCATCATGTGATTTTCAATGAAATCTATTATCTCAAACCTGCAGACTGACTTCCGGGTTATTAGCCGCTGTAGGAAAATAATGAGAAGAATAACTGCAGTAAATAATGGAAGTTACAGGTAAAACTGTTTGCACTTGTGTGTTCATAATTAAGAATATGCATTCAAGTAATATTAGCAATTTCTGTTTCAAAACTGTTTTGTAAGGATAAAAGTAGCTGGAAGTGGATGAAACTGTAAGCTAGCCCCATAAAATTTACAAATGGCTGTTCCCGATCATATGGGAAAAAATATGGTGGATAGAAACAATCAGCGTTGTTAGATGCCACCGACACTTTCAGAAATAATGGTACATTTTTGTATCTATCAGGTTCAAATATGTACACTTCAAACACTAATATGTACCTTTAAGGTACCAAAATAAACACTTTAGGTACAAACATGTACCTTTTGAAAAGGTACCACCCCATGTGACCTTTAATTCTGAGAGTGAAGGAACGGGGATGGCTGATCTAGCCAAGCTTTTTTATGAATTAGTGGTTTTTAGATTTCATTGGTGATTTCAAATTTGAAATTGAATCATAAGCTTGTTGAACAGTTTTGAAGAATTTGACGTTACCCCATTCAAATGGATTGGAACTGCACTTGAATGGCTGAGAAGCATTACAAAGTTCAAGTTCTTTGAGCTTGAAACGCATTGCTGTCACTGACAGTTGTTTGGTTATTGCCTAATGGTTAAGAGTTTAGCTGGCTAGCTTTAGCAGTTAGCCCCTGTGGTAAAAAAATTTCTTTCTCCTTTAACAGAGTTTCAAAGGTAGCTGTCTATTCAGATTTTGGCTAGTAACATTTACTGTACGTTGATTATAATAGCTTCAAGATCTAATGAGATGAGAGGGAACGCTCGCAGACTTACTGACCTGCTTGGTAATTTCTTAGCTCACATGAATGTGTTCTGGATCATTAGACATGACGTTATGCTGCATTGGCAGCCTGTCTGCAACCAGTTTCCATATGAGGGCCCTTCATACAAAAACACTAGTCATTGACTGACTGGGCTGTGAGGCAGCTGGCTTTTCTGGCACAACTACGAACATGCATTAGGAACAAATACATATACATTTCCTTCATTATAACTCCGCAAAGGCAAAAGCATTACATCAGGAAAAATCAAAACAACAATTTCACTATGGTTTGATTTGTAATTTATTAAAAGCACCATTATTAGCTGAAATCTCAGCAGGCTCTCATTAAAGCCTAGTTACTCTCTTAGTAAAGCCCACTTATCTCCAGGAGACGGGGCATTGTGACCCTGACAGTGTTCTCTTTCACTACACCTCTCCTTTTCCCTACCTCACGCTCACTTTCTCCCTCATTTTCTTTTTCCCTCTGTAACTTCTATTTTTATCAGGGCTTGAAGCACAGTTGATTCACCTGCTGTAAGGCAGCAGCGAAACGCAGGTAGAAAGCAACTCAAAACTCGGCGAGCATTCCTTTTGATCGTAGGATGGGATTTAGGTAACTGCATTACCCTGCCTCTGCTATTACATTTAGTCGTGTTAGAAAAACCGTGAGAAGAGCTGAATTTGATTCTCCTCTGCAGTTTGTGATAATGTTTTTGTTTGTGAGTGTGTGTGTGTGATAATGTTTCACATTCTGGACTGGCTCCTTCTATTTTCTTTGTGTACTAATTTATACTGTAAACAACAAAGAGAGACTCAAAGAGAAAGAAAAAAAGAGCTCTTAAAGTGCCCCTGCTATGCCTTTTCAAATATGATCTTACATGCAGTGTGTCATGTAGCTGTATGTGAACATAAACTATCTGCAAAGTTGTGACGCCGACAGTGCACGGTAAATGAAGTTTTTGTCTATCAAAAAAAGGAGTTGGCTCACATTCGCCTAAACAAGTCGTCAGTAATTCGAATCTTTTTGTGTTGCGGCCATACGTCACAAAATAACATATTTGCATAATGCCCGCCCACCTTCTACGTCGTGAACAAAATTGCCCCGCCCACAAAATGTACATGGGTCTTTGTATTGGCGTTTCGTTTTCCGACACACACTGTAGACCAATCATAAAGGACTACGCCATCTGACCAATCACAGCAGTGAGGGCTCACGGGAAGGCGGGGTTTACACAGACTGATTCGAACTGCTTTACATGAGTCGTTTACGGGGTAAAATTAAATCTATTTTTGAAGAAAACTAAAGTGTTTTTGACCTTGCATTCACATAAACCTGTTTTAAGAGACTTATAAAACAATATTAGCACCCTTTAAAATGGCATAATAGGGGCACTTTAAAATAAAACTGTTGGCTATTTTTTTTTAAATTATTTTATTGAACGTACCAGAGCGTTTTTTTAGAGTTCGATCCTTTTTGGTGCATAAAAATATAACTTCTATGTACTTCTATGTACTCGCCATTACATTTCTATTGTTTGACTTTCTTTTTGAGGAAGATTAAATATCTTTTAGAATGATGTCTTAGTGTTTTCTTTTGTCCATACGATATAGAAGTCAATGGTAACCAAAACTGTTTGGGTACCAGCATTCTTTCAAACATCTTCTTTTATGTTCCACTGAAGAAAGAAAGTCATACAGGGTTGGAACAACATGGGTGAGTAAATGATGACAGACCCTTTAATGGTTTGAAGTTTCTTGCTGACTACCAATCGTAAAACCTGCAATAAAGCAACAGTAACATTCTTCACTTAAAAAGCCATTGACTTTGTCCATAGTGAATTGTTTGGCAATAATGTGCAAACCTTTCCATTAAGACCTACTAAAAAAGATTGTTGAGTTCTCACTTTGTTACAGTTGCTATATATCAATGTAGCAACTTTGTTTTTTTAATTATATAATTTACAGTACCTTACTGGATAAAAAACGGATCTATACAGTCAATATTCCTATACATTTTTGCTTAATGTCTATGATTTGTATTGGAGCCGGGTTTTTTTAAATTTTTTATATAACTTCTCTTTAAATCCATATGATTGGTGAAAATACTTATTTAATCACAAACAATGAAGAATATACACGCTCACGAATCCATACACTTATGCGATGTGCATACTCTACCAAATAACTACAAAAGCATCCCAGCACAAATTGTATTTGCAGGAGTAGGAAATTTAGCGTGTTTTAATTTGAGGTGACACTCTTTAAAAGCTTGTCTATGTAAGCAGCACATCATGCCTTTAGGGAACACAAGCTCTGACAGTTTCAAAGCCCCCACTGAGTGAGATACAAGAAAGAGACACACCACAGCATGCAACTGCGTGAACAGCGGAGAGAAGAATCATGTGGGTTGCATGACACCCATTACGAGCTGCTGTTCTTTTAGCTTAAGTGTTTTCTTATCAAGACTGTCAGCATGAAATTACTTGCAGATAATTCTAGAGCAATATTACGAGTGTTGTAATACAAGAGCATACTCTAACTACAACTGCTCTTCATTTAAATTAAAAAATAAAGCATGGGAACGTGATCTCATGTCATACATTTTTAAAACTAAAGCCTTTTTTTTGTATTAAGTGCTTGTTTGAGAATGTGCAGATGTTTTACAGTGCATTTTTGATGCATGTGTCAGTGACACAAGGGACAAAACCTTTACCAAAATTCTGCATTCTCTTGTATTTCATGAAAAATAAATGCATATGTCATTTTCACAATAACGCCTAATGTTTTCATTTGTAAGTTTTCAGTTCCTCTTCTTGTGTGGCTTAAACGCAGCTCACCTGGCAGGTAGTTATTACACTAGCAAGCGAAAGAACACAATTAACTAAGCGCAACATATGGCCCCCATCAGCAGCTGCATTTGAGCTCTGAAATCAGTGTAAACTCACTCTCCAAACACTTACTAACAGTTTGTTATCTGATTGGTTTTAACAGCTGTCTGTTTACAGCTCTTTTGAATTTCCAATGCAAAGACCACCAACCTCTCACCACACACAGAGTTCATTAACCACAAACACAAACCAGGTGATGTGTATGTGCGTTTTGTGACAGATGCATCTTTCAGCTGGCCCACCATGCTTTATAAATTGGGTAAAATGATTAGTATATTTTACAAGAAAATAAAATTTTGAATGCTACTTTACATGCTATTTTTTTGCGTTTAATTCAATATCCCATTTTGTGTGTGTGTGTGTGAATTTTACTAGCAATTTCTGAGTGAAAAATGCTTGAGCGACAACTTTTGTTTTTCAGTGCAAATGATCAGGTTGTTTTTTTCATTTAAGGTTTTTTCAACCAATCCTGGTTTCAATGACTTTCAAACAATATGCTTCGTTTAGTGCATTGTTTACCAATAGAAATGACCCAAAGACAATCAAAGCAAAACTCATGTTTATGTTTACCTATGGGTCTTATCTATAATTCCAGGGGTTTTGGATATTGTACTTACATCTATCTGCCTGGAAGCATTACATCTGTTTACTCATGCCACTTATTCCACGTTACACCAGTGCTAGTATAAAATAAACATTAATAGTTAATGATCACGTGATTTCAACATGACGGCGCACATGAAGTTGGGACCCGCTCTATCCAGAAAAGCATTTTTTCCCCACTAAAAGAATGATGTCTGGAGTCATCTAAGTGTACTGAATGTCACCAAAACTGCTTTTCATTACGTTTAAAACTTTTTCCAATTAGCAAAAAGAGGAAAATAGTAAGGTCAGCTTTAAAATAATCATCATTACCCTTTTTTTTGTTCTAAGTTAACGGTAGTTGACCGGACTCGTTTCTTTTACGGTTCAATAGGTGCAAGTTGGATTCCAGAAAGAATGTAATCCTTATCCACATAAACATATTTAAAAAGACGAGCTCTTCTACTTAATGCATGCAGGTTTGATGAAACTTACCTCGGCGTGACAGCAGACTACAGCGAGGAGGAAAAACACGGGTAAACACCGAAACATCTGTAACGGGCGTAGCGGGCGGAGAGAAGGAAAGAAAAGACATTACAAACAGAGAAAGCGTTCCTCGCAATAGGACACAAGTTGTTTAGACGCTGTAAAAGATGCAAATAGTGTTCAGGTTTTTCACCATTTTTGTGAGAAGAGCCGATTGAGTGTGCTGGAGGAGGAAAGCGCGGCGTCTCGTCTCGCTCCGCTGTAGATGTGGATCTGAGGATGTGAGCGCAGGAAACTCGCCCAGGAATCCGCTTCTTCCCCCTCCGTGACGTGGCCCGTGAAGAGCCGTGGAGCAGATCCAGATAAAGAGAACACACTCACATTCACACACTCCTCGAGAGCGACTGACCGGCTCGAACTGCTGAAGGTTACTTACAGGGTATACTGCATGCTGATTAATTGTGAGAGGATACAATATTGCTTTAGGTCAAAGGTAAAAAAAAAAAGTTATAAGCTCAAACATTGACCAAACGCAGAGAAATACACTGAAATTGATAAAAATGTGATTACAGAAAGAATAGGCTCATCACAAGTCCCCTTTAAATATGAGAATTAATGGAAATGTATTTTTTCGCAGCTGTTGGTTACAATTCTAAATAAAGAGCATTTTATTTATGGGACAGATATAATTAAATTAAATGAATTTATTTATTTTAAGTAAATGAAGGTCACATTGTCTTTGTTATACGTTAATTAACCTACAGTAGGTGTTGCCCAGATTATGTAAAATCAGCATAATTAAAATAACAAAAAAATAAGATGTTTTTAAAGCAATAAATGTTTTTGAGAATCATTTATATATATATATATATATATATATATATATATACACAGTGTTGGGAAAGTTAGTTGTAAAAGTAAAGCATTACAATATTGTGTTACTCTCAAAAAAAGTAACTAATTACGTGCATATGTTACTTTTGCGTTACTTTCGCGATACTTTTTAAATATGGGCAGAGCTTGAGTGTTTGTTTTTATTATAAGAAGTTCTATTTATAACTCATGTAAAAGCCCTTTCATAGCAAAAAGTGTCACAAGTAAACCTCTGGCTGAAGAAAAAGTAAATTCACTTCTGTAAGTAGAAGACAGGAGAAAAAGGTTCAATACTCTTGAAGAATGAAGCACAATAGTTCGTTTTTGAAGTAATTTTTGCTTGTAAGTGTGGTTGAACTGGATCATCAGAGGTCAGCAGCAAAGACATTAGTTAATAAAATGGGATTATATACATTTGTATAATTTGCAAATTTGCATCATATTCTGAGTTTATTTTAATTTATTTTGAGAGTGAGATGAATTAACACATTCACATTAGTCTAGAACTACACTGTATTCTCACACCGCTCACAATGCTCTGTATTTCTGATTTCTCCCAACATAGGGTCTGCAGATTTGTCAGTCAATAAATAGGGCGACAAAGTAAAGTAAAGTGTTACTTTTTTGAAAAAGCAACTCAGTTATATTACTCTAAAATTAAAAAGTAATGTGTTACTTTACTAGTTACTAGGAAAAAGTAATATTATTACATAACTCACGCTACTTGTAATGCATTACCCCCAACACTGTATATATATATATATATATATATATAAAACATTAATTTATAATTACTGAATATATATATATATATATATATTCAGTTATTATAAATTAATGTTTCATAGTCATTGCTCCATGTTGCTACTAACAGAGCTTTATTAGAAGGTGGTAAACTTGTTTACCTGGCGTACAGCGGAATAGTTTGAGATGAAATATGAAATGTGATGTGCAAAGAAAGGAAAAACAAAGGTAAATATCAGCTGTCAGGAGAATATTTTTTATTAAAGTTGAGGTCTGAACATTGATATGGAGAGTTCCATCCATTGTTGTCGTTTTTATTGTTATACGTTTTTCCCTATTTTTGAACAAAAGGTCAAGACATCTGGAAGTTTGTGAAATAAATCAAATGAACAATATTTTCTAACAAAGCAAAAAGCTGACTGTATGATGGCAATTCAAAAATCTGTCATGATTTACTCGCCCTAATGGGCTTATCTCTCGTGGTGGCAGGGAGCCAAACCTTGCCAACCTGTCACTTTAGCATCCTATTCAATAAAATGTAAGCAGTGGTCCCTAGACTTTTTTCAGGAGCTGTGCTTCGTGAAGAGATGAAAACCTGTGTACCATGAAATAATAGCAAGACAACAGCAGCTCCTTCTCTTACTGTAAGTTCTCCTTGCAGGCTGCACACACATGAACCACGAGTGTATCACAAACAAATGGCTCTTAGGAAGTAGTTGTTTTTATCGTATCAGAAACATATAGCACCACTGTATTTTAACAGAAATAATCATTTGTCAACCATAGTTAACAACAAATATTACATTAGAACTAGCAAATCAATGAACAAGACTCCAACAGCATTTACTTAGTAAATGCTAATTTCAGCATTTGCTAATGCATTAATAAAATCAGATGTTCATTTTTATAAACTAATGTTAACAAAGATGAATAAATACTGTAATAAATGTATTGTTCATTGTTCGTTTATGTTAGTTAATACATTAACTAATGTTTGCAAATGACACCTTATTTGTAAAGTGTTACCAATAAATGCAAAAAATTTAGCCATTAGTTACTCACCCTCAAGTACTTTCAAACCTGTATGAATTTCTTTGTTCTACCGAACACAAAGGAAAGTTATTTTGAAGAAAGTTTGTAACAAGGCTGTTTTGGGTCACCATTGACTTCCATAGTAGTTTTTTTTTCCCTATGGAAATCAATGGTGACCCAAAACATCCTGTTTACAAACTTTTACAAACTCTTCCTTTGTGTTCGGTAGAACAAAGCATTTATACAGATTTGGAACTGTAAGAATAAATAAGAACAGAATTGTCTGTTTTGTGTGAACTATTCCTTTAACTTGTGTGTCAGGCCCTAAATCCATAAACCGTGCATGAATGCTAAATTCATTGTTGCCACCTCTCATTGTCTTCATGCCACCCTAATAAATGTGATTTGACATCTGCCCCCCTTCATGTTCTTCTAAAGATGAGATTTTAGGGAGAATAAGACTCTCTGCAAATAAAACAGGGAATTTCAGGGTATTATGTGGCTTCATAGTGAGTTGATGATGACAGCATTTTCATTTTGGGTGAACTATCACTTCAACCTAACAATTCAGTAGCTGCTTCTCATAGCAACAAGTCTCTCTTGTAGTTAGTCTAGTTGAAATGCAGAATTTCGATGAGATGAGGGTTTGCCAAATGACTGAACCAATTGAAATGATATCCATGGCAAATCCACATAGGGCTCACTTCTTTTTAAAAAGAGAAAATGGGCTTTTATGTATCAAAAGGTGGGGGTGTTGAGTTGGTGTTAATGTACAGAATATGATAATTCGGCAATGAATTTCTACCATAGTAAAAGTGTGAAACAAAAGTGCACACTTAAACAATGCCAAAATACTTTGCTCTCAATTAAGTGTTCAAGTACATTCGTTGAGCCACATAGATCTGTTTTTGTGAGACTTGCCAATCATAAAGAGCAAATAGAGGCTTACCTAACCCAGTCTTTGTCCTCCTAATGTCTTTCAGCCAAGAGTGCTTGGTAATCAGAACAGCTCATAATTGCCTCTCCACAGCTACTTTTCATCACTGTTTATCTAACAGTATCTGCATAAATTCACTTCATGAATGAATAACCTGTCACAAATGCATCTGCTTTTCAATCTCCTGTTCTACACCTTTAACACCAGCCAGTCAGATATTCAGAAGCAAGGTCACTGCTAAAGAAGCCTTGGTTTATCCTGTATAATCCATTTATCTTCCTCTTTCACGCAACCACCAACACATCAGCACAGCTGGTAAAACACACTTTGCTTTGAAAAGTATAGGTATGGCCATGAGGAGAGAGGTGTAATAATTCACAGTAAAAGTGGAAATGCGAACAAAACGACAAATGGTCCAAAACTTACTCTTGCGCAATATATTAGCAGTGCTCAACAAATGAAAAAACGTTTTATTTACTGTAGTACAAAGGGTTCATGTACTGCAATATTGTGTAGAAAGATAGCTTTAATGCCATTTATTCAATGAACTGTACAGCAGCAGCGGCTCCAGAAATGTGGAAAAATGCACTATTCAAATTTCTATTCAAAATATTCACAATTAATACAGTATTTATGCCTTTTGTCCAGTAATGAACATCTGCTTAATTTACTCACCTTCAGACTGTCCAAGATGTAGATCAGTTTGTTTCTTTATCAGAGCAGATTTGTGCCAAAAAAATCAAAAGTCCTCTGTCCATAATAATGCTTTCTCCAGTGCAAAAATCGAGAGAACCAGGGAAAAAATATGCAGAGGTCAAAGACGGTTTACAATTAAGAACCAATATATTTCTAAAAAGATATGTGGGTGGATTTTGATAAGAGGACAACTAGGGACGGACTTTTTCACTGAAGGATGTTAACAGACTTAAGGTTAAAATAGTGTAATAATGAATTTGTTTAATACAAACTAATTTTAACTCATACATTGGAGTGGTGTGGATTACTTGTGGATTATTGTGATGTTTTTATCAGCTTATACTCTCTGACAGCACCCCAGGGCCGCTGCTGGCCAAATGGGTGCCCTAAGCAGAATAGTATTGTTGTGCCCCCTCCCTCAAAAAAAAAAAAAA
>JAUCMU010000072.1:1322254-1344954 GCA_032275025.1 Enteromius treurensis
ATTTATATAAGAAGTAGGAAACGATGGTGTTTGAGACTCACCAGTGTGTTATGTACATGTACTGAACTGTTATTATTTAACCATGCCAAAGTAAATCCAGTTTTTCATTCTATGGCACCGTTAAGGCTTCTGTGCTCCTGATTGCAACTGGCTGAAAAAAAAACACAAAAAAAAAACACGTATATAATCAGTCCAGAATTCTATGATAAACTATCAAATCCTTATAATCTAGTGATCTTTGTAAATGAGTAGTGAAATTAAAGAGAGATGCTTTAGCTCCCTAATCCTGACAGTCTGACACTCTTGTCTGCCATCACTGTTTATAACATGGTGGTGACATTGGCGTGCGGTCGAGCGCCCAATTAGGCGTCTATGTATTTATATGTCTCAGAGTATCACCTGTTTTCTACTGACATGAAAGGAGATTAAACGCAATAACTCACAAATGCCTTTGGCCCTAGAAGCTCCACTAAACAAGGTATCAGATTAAACGTTGATGTGCTGGAAAGTACCTTTTCTTTTTGAGGGAGGAATAAGAGGCTATTATGTTTCAAGCCTAAAAGTGTACAGCCTCCATTCTTCTGAACTGTCCAGAGTTTCACACATATGTCCCATAATTTATTGTGTTGTAAGCGAACACTCATATTTCAGGGAAGGGAAGTACAGTAGCCATTATGTTCAGCAGACATCTGTTAAACGTCAAGTGGGCTGTGGTTTAGGATTGTTTAACTGTCAGCTTACAGTAGGCAGGTGTTGGCATTGGTCCAACTTTTTTTTAAACTTGTTGTTAAAGTTTGCTTTTATTATTTCTCTTATATTCTTCTTTGTTTACCATTTTCTGTGTGCCTTAAGGCTGATGATACACTGGGCAACTTCAGGAAAGGTTACCGTAAACAGTCAAAAGAGCCCAAGACTTATTTACATTTTCCCGACCATGTTTTGGGTTGGGTTTCGGTGCCATTCCAACAACAAACCCAAACTCAAAGCATAATTGTAGTACATGTGCGTTTTAAATTCTGCATATTTTTAACATAGACTTTTATGTTTCTGGGACAGTAGTGACATATAAGAAAATAGCGTTAGCTTTTATGGTGGCTCTGAATTAATCTATTGGTAAGCCTTCTCCCCCCGAATGCAGATGAGCCATTGTCATTCAAGGCTATGTTCACACAGCCGCAGGAAACTGGATTTTCTTTACCAATGTGATTCTCGAAATGTCTCGTTTACACAGCAGCTTTCAGTTGTGTTCAGAATTCTGTCTGTATGAACATGTAATGGGGGTCAAGCCCATATTCCGCTGTGACCACATGTGCTAAAACAGATCAGATGTGCTAAAACATTAGCTACATTTAAATCAAGACTCAAAACCCATCTGTTTAAATGTGCATTTACTGAATGAACACTGAATGTCCCAACTAATCGCATTCTGTTTTTAACTGTCTTAAACCTATTTTAAATCATTATAATCAATCAGTATCAATATCCGATCATTATACCGATCATTTTTTTAGACCAAGTAGACCGATGGTTTGAACCGAGATAAAAATTAAAATAAACGTCAAATTAAGCAAATATGTCACCTAGTGAAGTACATGGGTAACAGGCAGAAGATTTGAAAATGAAACGATTCGTTAAGGCAATTCTGAGTCAACTTTTTTCTTAATCTCTTTAAGGGTTACCTTTGAGCATGCTGCTCCAATTTGAGCATTGAGGACACTTATATTCTAGGTCCTCTGCTTCTTGGAGATCCTCTTAGCAGGAGCCACAGGCAGTAGGCCTTTCCTGCCTCCTGGTAAGCTGCATGCATCATTGATGAATGCCACTCCCATTGAGCGTTTGAGGCCTCTGATTCTCAGCGCCCTTGCTCTCTGGAACTTAACTATGCAGCATTGGTAATACTTGGCTGTTTGATGACCCATACTGAACTGTGCGGTTCTTAGGATAGCTTTGTATACCTGCCTGATAAACAATACCTCTATTTAATGCGTGCCTTTACAAGCTATTTGTACCAATGCAGCAGCAGTATACAAATCTTCACACTTTTGTGGCCTTGTTCATGTTGTGTGTAGCATTTCTGCTCTATTGATAATTTTTTATTACCATGACATATTCAGCCAAAATGCTAGAGCTTTTTTCTAGTATTAGTATTTTCTGTACTTTTGCTTAAACAAGGCCTTTCTCTTGAAGCCAATGAACAAGCTCAGGGTTACAGAAACAGCTACTTACACTTGCTTTGTGATACAGGCCTCTTCTGTCTGGGAGATATTAGGTTTGGTGCTATAAAAACTTATATAATTTCAGTGTTGTGTACTTTCAGCATTGTAAATCAAATTTGTGTTAGCTAACTTCACCCCCCTCCAACCCACACACACACACACACACACTCCCATCGGGGGCCCTGCTAAGGCCGTTAGCTTACCGCAAACAACTGCACAATGTGCTTATTTCGAAGGCAGCTGCTTATCAAGGCGTTGTAAGATAAAACAGACAGAAACACTCCTTCATACCAGTGAAAGAATGTGTCCTCACATCAAGGTCATATTTAAAGCAACACCAGCAACACTTTCAGGTTTGATGATTCCAAATTTATTACAGGGTGAGCTATTTCTATAATGATAATAATAAAAAAACTAAACTATCGTGTTTAATAATTTATGTTTCAAAAACAGAAAAAATAAGTTTTAATGCAAATCCAACTTGTGAGACACGTATAAATGTATTAATTAATTTAAATAAAGATTGCTTTTTTCCTTCTATTATAGTGATTTAAAAAAATAAAAATAAAAACTTCCTTTAAGGAATACTCCCCTGATTATGACTTCCACACTTAAGTGTTGCAGATATTCCTTTAAAAATACTTGTTTCTTTCCATGCACCGTGTTTATTTTCTAAACACATAAACTCATGAAAGTCATACAGCAGCAACTACACAAAGACATTGGGTCCTATTATTCAAAAATACATTATTTAAAAATGTAATTAAATATGTAGTTTAAATGTGTATTGGGATAAAGGCATTTAGCTGCTGAATACATGTAAATGTTCAAGTGCACCGTAAACATATTTTGAGTGTTAGGTTTAACCGCTGTTACTCGGGTGTGTATAAATGTGTGATATGAATTTGTTTTAAGTGTGACTTCTTTTTGTTTGTTCCTTATAATTACCAAATATGTTTTACTCATTTTCTGCTTATACTTTCAAGTCTAGTGTATTCAGATAACTTTAATAAAAAACAAATTCTCACTGAAGCCTAAAACTGAACGAACTGCTTAGATATTCTCTGTGTGAGACATTTCTTCACCTGTGTGTATCGTTAAACCTTTGTGTGTTTGACAACGATGACCTTGATTCAACAACCTGCTTTGTTGTCAGTAAATTGTCATTTAAATGATTCGCACAAAAATTACATTTCTGTCATTAATTACTCACCCTTCATGTCGTTAGAAACCTGTAAGACCTTCATTTATCTTTGAAACACAAATTAAGATTTTTGGATAAAATCCGAGACCCTCCCAAAGACAGCAATGAAATCAAAATGTTTCCATGTCCAGAAAAGTACTGAGGACATCATTAAAATGTCTTGTGTGACATCAGTCTGGCCAAACGCATGTACATGCTTTTTCTTTTTGGTTGTATATACTCACTTAAAGGATTATTAGGAACACCTGTTCAATTTCTCATTAATGCAATTATCTAATCAACCAATCACATGGCAGTTGCTTCAGTGCATTTCGGGGTGTGGTCCTGGTCAAGACAATCTCCTGAACTCCAAACTGAATGTCAGAATGGGAAAGAAAGCTGATTTAAGCAATTTTGAGTGTGGCGTGGTTGTTGGTTTCTAGGGTTTACAAAGAATTGTGTGAAAAGGGAAAAACGTCCAGTATGCGGCAGTCCTGTGGGCGAAAATGCCTTGTTGATGCTAGAGGTCAGAGGAGAAACTTGTTACATCCGAGGTATGCAGCAAAGCATTTGTGAAGCCACAAAATGCACAACCTTGAGGCGGATGGGCTACAAGAGCAGAAGACAGTCATCTCCACTACAAATAGGAAAAAGAGGCTACAATTTGCACAAGCTCACCAAAATTGTTAAATGCCACGGGCTACCTGAGCATTGTTTCTGACCATGTCCATCCCTTTATGACCACCATGTACCCATCCACCTTGTTGAACCCAATGCCATGTAGAAGTAAGGCAGTTCTGAAGGCGAAAGGGGGTCAAAACACTGTATAGTATGGTGTTCCTAATAATCTTTTAGGTGAGTGTATATATTTTTGCTTATTTATTGGTAAACGTAACCTTTGATCATATCACACTATTTATACTTCATTATAATGACAGACACAGTTTCGGTCAACTCTACTTTATTTCTAGTTTGCATTAATTTCATACCATGAGTGACTAGTTTGGGTGCACACTTTCTAGTTATTTTTGTTGCTCCTTTATTTTATTATTTTGTATATATAATTTGTGGCTGCTTTATTTCTGTAGTTTAAATGAATTCATTGGTGTTTGTTGAGTGATGTTTATACTTTCCCCACTTGTGTCTGTGTGTGTATTGGACTAGTCCTTTGTATATTAAAGTCCCCCTTATTTGCTACTTGGAGTCACATTTTCCTTTGTTTGCGGTTTGTCACTTCTGTTTATTAAGTTTATGTCTGTTTAGTTGACCTTTTTTTCTTACTTGTCTTTACTCAGTTGAAATTTAATTTGTAACTTATATATAAATATGTAAATATATAATTTCGGTTGATGGAAATCCTGCATTCCTGGTTTGCCTGCTTGGTGCACAACCTCATTTGCTTGACTAATTGCAGCGATAAATCAACATCCTGATGAAAGCCCGCAGCCATAACTTCAGTCACTGTGAATAGTTCCTTGGGGAAGCCTTGGTGTGGTTGAGGTGGTCACTGAGTCTGAAGAAAGCAGCATTATTTAAAAAATTACCATTCTCAGTTGCATTTCCCATACATAAAAAGACTATTATTTTATAGATTATTTTGGCCACTTTTAACGACAAAAACAAACATGAATTCAAATCACATAGTGGCAACAAACACAAGAAAAATGTACACAGTTAAATGTCTCCAACTGCACCAAAATAATAATAACAACAAAAAAAAAGAATTATTGAATACAAAGAATTAATAAAAGTTAAAGGATATTATTACGATTTATTAATTTTCAGTTGTGTGTCAGTTGCCATGGCAATTATCCCCAACTATTACAAAAACTACTACAGCAGCATTTTTTAAGGCACATTCTACTAGAGACTATTTATTTTAATATTTAATCGACAATTTTCTCAAACTTGTCCTGACTAGGCTTGTACAGTTGTTCTGATGAAATGAGAGTAACCGATCACATAAAATGTTACATATAAGACAGACACTGTTACACAACACTGATATGTTAGACATTCTCTTAACGTTATTAAATCATCACAAATAATTCAGATAGACACATGTGTAAATCATCAAGTACTAACGGCTAGATGCACATTATGGCTGGAATGTGAACACAATAACATCAGTTACAATGTTAGGTTTTTTTTTATGCAGTACCTGCACTAATACACTACTGGAGTACCAGGAGTCACAGTTTAAATTCTAAAAACATTAGTGTCCAACATCCACTGTATTGTGATTGTAAACCTTTGCTGTTAAATGACATTCATATTATCTAGTACAGAGTCTAAAGCACTACAGAACTACAGCGTTCAAAACCATGGCAGGATCCTCAATGTCTGCTTTACTCTGGACCATCCGCAGCTCGAGCTGAGCAGGACTGGGCTTTCGATCCGGACCGGCCACCTCTGAGATGAGCCAAGGTAAAGAATGAGTTACATTCTCATCATACAGTACAAAACTAACAAATAATGTGTAATAGGGACTTGTACAGGGAATATTTGTTTTCTTACCTTTTGCATAAGTAATAGTCCTCTTAATGACATGGTGCATGACTGAAACCGTCTTTTCACAGGCCATCTGTCAAAGACACATCGGGGGATTTGGATTATAATTCAGCATATCATAGTTCTTATTTTTTACTTTTGTTTAGTGACCCCTATTTACTCAAGCTATTTATTTTTATAGGTTGATTAAATTACTAAATGTAGTCACTTTATATTGGATACTGATGCAAAAGAAAACTACTTTATTCTTAAACTTGAGAATGCAACTATATTTTAGCATTGTATGTTGTGATGACCTTCAGATCATTTGGGTGGATGTGCGTCCATGCCAGCAGCATTGCAGCAAAAAGGTCGCCTGTTCCAACAAACACAGCATCCACCCTAGGCATGTCCAGTCTGATTTGCTGAGTAATCATGGTACCATCTGCTCTCACTGGAAAAACAACACCCGTACATCATGAAACTGGAATGAAACCCTCGACAAAAACCAGAAGTCAGTTATTTCAGTATTTAACACATGCTGAGTGCTGATACTGAACAAGCCCATCCCGTTTTGCATTTCCTTCCAGGTGCATTAGCACCTGGCTACGGTTTTGAATTTCTTATTGTTCTCACAGGGGTTTACCAAAAAAACGGGGGGGTAATACCCTGTGTGAGAAAAGTTACGTTTTAGTCCAATGCAATAACATTAACTAGCGTTTCCAGAAAAAAAAGAACATTCTCTTGGGGTTCAAATGACTAGAACGCAACATCAGGTTAACCGTAATGTGTGACACAGGAAATTGTGTTTGTAGAACGTGTTATGATTATCACAGATGGGGGGTTTTATCAAGTTTCCAAAACAACTCAAGCAATCTGAATTTAAAGCGCTGTCTATGAGCAGTAAAAACAAATTCGAGCTGCCAAGCGTGACCTTTAAACAAGATATATAACTGAAATATAACTGAAACTTACTCCCACAGGCAATTAATGCTGAAAGTATGAAGTAAGCATGGCAAGAACTGTACATTTCATTGCAACCTCTGTAGAAATTAGATCAAATTCACCTCTTTTCTGGCTCCCCAGGGCAACCAGATACTCATCCCCCAGTGGAGAGGGCAGGTCAGAGCTGGTGATGACCACTGTGTCTGGACCCATCGAATGCAGCTGGTTCATCACCTAAAATAAACCCAACTGTTTCAGTTTCTGCAAGTGTCTGCAATATTACAGCTGCTACAAATTAAGCTCAGTGGTGAAATAATGCTCTGAGAAATGTTTCAATAGTAGTGGCACAAAAACTAAAGACAAAGTATATGCGTGTTAACATTCGTTATCGGTTTTATTTTTTAAACTTACTTCAACTGCATCTTTTTCTGAACTTATGTGTCTACCAGTGAGGAGCCTGTGAGAAAGAATATGAAATATAAATATTTACATGTGTTGGATGTGTCATAACGTCTGTGACTTGTGGGTGAATCACATAAAACACAAAAAACTAGCCGCAAAGAAAACCCTAAATTTGCATGGAATTATTTAACAGCAGAATATCAGAATATGGCCTAGGACCCAGGCAGCACACATTAAAGAGCACTTACTCAGCCTCAAACTGGTTGGGAGTGATAATGTCTGCGGCTGGAACTACTTTATCTCTGTAGATAGGCAACAAGTTCTCAGGAACATACTAAAAACAAAACACAGAAGTGTTCAGATCCTTAAACTACTTTAAGCACATCTTTTTTTAAAACAAGACTTTCCCAAAGTGTTTCCGATGAACACTGGTTCACATTTTTGAATAGGAAAATAAGATGTAAATGATGATGGGAAATATTTTGATCATTTTAGATATGCTCACCATAGCTCCATTATCGCCCAGCACCGGATCACACACTTTAAAGACAGAAAATAAGCAAAATGAACACAAATACTGTAACACATATTGATTGATGTTTGGCTCAGTGCTCGGAAGTTTCAAAAATAGCATTCCATTTATATCATGCTTGACTCTTGACCATTCCCAGCAATCCCCAGTCTCACTGAGTGAACTCCAGATGGTTAATACTTTATAATAAACCCTATTTCATTAAACCTTCTACTTTCAGAAATGTTTTAGCGTCTTATTGGATAAGATATGCTATCTTTTCAAGCTTTCAATCAAGCTCATTGCGAACAGTCATAAATCCGGTAGAATAATTATCTAGACAGTTGGGGGATTAAGAGGAACCAGTTTAGAGTAAACACTGAACTACAACGTTTAACTGCTGAACAAACAGCAGTTACTAACGGTAGAGCCAACAGAGACCAATCAACTGGCGCCATATGTTTAATGTGTGATAGCTAGCAGGCTGCATGTAAATGACCCGGGTTATCTAGAGTTGAACTTCAAATTCAATACATTAGCTAACATGAATATATGGAAATGTATGCATCTTTGTTACCACTTTATTATATACACACCATACACCAGACTCGGGTTTGCTCTTTTCAGCTCCTGCACAATGTCCACAACCGTATCCAAAAAGGAATCATCTCTAGTGTACCCTAAAAGAAAGAAGACATCTGGATCATATCCACTGACCAGCAGCGTTGGTGGACATAACTTTAAAGGGCGGGGTTTTATTAATAATGATGCCTAACATAATTATAGTTATATACAGCCATGTCACTTTTGATCATTTTGGACATGCATAATCCAATTCAAACCAGTCTGGGCCTATCATATGTCTTACAGTAATTGAATAATGTACAATGGTAATTCGATAAGAGTACCTGTGAGCACGTAGTCATATTGGTTGACGTTGTTAAGCTTGATCCCCTCGTACAGGACGTGCAATTCATCCGCGGTCAACACTTGGCCCTTCCAGTGCTCATATCCTAACATGAGAAAGACTTCATTAAAGTCTCCATAGTATGTATCTTATCCATGTTATAGAAAGTGGGGAAAGAGAAAGGGTGTTATCTACAAATGAGTAATGTTCAGACATGTTTCTACTAGCACTACACTACAGCATAGTCTAGACTTTTACAGGTTAAACATCTATAGGGAGACAAATTAAGGTTAAACGGTTTGCACAGCCAGAAACCCTGCCCACTATACAAACATTGTTATTGTATTTTCTCACGAAGAACAGTGTAAAAAAAAATGACTGAGTAGTACGTCTAATTTATTACAAGTTTGATTCAAACAAGCTAAGGGTAAGATGACTAGATGCTGGTAAAAAATACTGCTGTAAGGTTTTTTTTTGTTTTTTTCCAGACGTGGAAAGAGCTGAGTTGGTAATCCCTACTGTCAGTTAAAAGACAGGATGTTGACACAATAAGCATGATGATGACTAAAACAAATAAAGACTGGGAAATATACTCCCGTGACATTGTCCTCATCCTCTCAGCTACATTATGATAATCACATGTATGTGTCCTTTACTTCCCATAAATTTAAAAATCTAAGTTTGTGTTCTACTGAAGAAATAACGTCACCTACATATTGGATGCCCTGGGGGTACATCACATGAACATCACATTTTCAGTTTTGGGAGAACTATCCATTTAAGAGAATAACACAAACTGCTTTGTATGAGAAATAATGTGTGAACTGTGAAGAGGAAGAGGACAAAAACAACACTGAGAGAAAGAACCAGAACAGGGGGAGTATTGTTATAACAAACCAAGAAGTAAATTGTGGATGGCATGGGAAGTGAACAGCATGAGCAGCAGAGCGAGTACAAAGAGCCCATTAGAGCTCCTAGCAACCCACTCTGAAAGGAGATATTCAGTGCAATGGGTAACCCATTCAATGCAAACATGTTCAAATGTTAACAGGAATGACAGGAAAGAGGTAATGGACCATGGAGCAATACTTTTTTCAAATTAAAAATAAAACACATAAGTAGCATTTTACATCTTGAATGAATCCGTTTAAAAAAAATAAATAAAAAAAACAGTAAAGGTAACGTCTGTTAACACCCTACACAATACTGATCAAGTGTTAATAATGTCTTTATTTCTATGAGAATAGCACAGTCCACACCACAGCTATAACAATAACAAGACAGAGGGAAAATATTGGAATTTCCAGTGTCCCAGACAAAACAAACAACATAGTACGGGTGTTTTACTTTGAATTCAGTGACTTAAAGGGTTTGTTTACAGCAAAAATACCATTGTGTCATTAATTACTCACTCTCGTGTCGTTTCAAATCCGTAAGGAGCCATCATAAACAGCAACCGAAATGATCCAGGTACAGAAAGTATGAAAAACTCAAAGCAAAACTCAAGTTGAGCCACTGACGTCACATCCTGTTTTAATTATTTGTGCACTACATCTTTGGGCCTGGGATTGTTTCAGCTGTATTGCTGTCTATGGAGGGTCAGATGGCTCTCTTAATTTGCGCTCCGAAGACGAACAAAAGTCTTATGGGTTTGGAAGGACACGAGGGTGAGTAACACAATCATTATTTTGGGATGAACGAACCCATTAAAGTCTGTTAACACCATAGAGGATAACTGATCAACATATTAACAGCCATTTATAACCCACTCGACTTTAAATAAAGTGCGCAATTACAAATGACAAACGGATGCTAATATAGTTATCATTTCTTGGTGAGAATGGGCCTTTACTCACAAAAAGAGAGAGAGAAAAAAAGTCTTTGTTTAAACTAAATAAATTAAACAAAAACTACCTACTGGCATAATGAAATAACCTGCAAAAGAGTCCCACAGAACAGTGTTTGTATGGTTTATATAGTTTCTATCAGCCTAGTCACTGTCCAGTTGGTATTTTTTCCATGTAATGGCGGTCTTGTGCTTTTTAAAAAAAGCAGGAAACCAAAAACAGACAGGGTGACTGGAAAAAAACAGGGTCATGCTGTGCTTCTAGTTTTGCTTCAGGAAATGAAAATAATACTGACACATGCTGTTAAACACAAGGGAAGCTGAGCTTTGACCTTTCCCATAAAAAAATCTTTCCCATACCATGATAAGCCCACCCTGATGAATCTGATTAGATTTTCTTATTCTACACAAGAACCTATTAAATCATGGTTTAGCAATGCTGTTCAGATATGAATTCAGAATCACTATTTTAACTTCCCCAGCCTAAACAAGTATTTCAAAGAGAATTCAGACCTAGAGAGGTAATGCCTCCTCATAAACTCCAGCCCATGTCCTGCATTATTCAGCTGTAAACATTCTTTATCATCAGTTGACATCAGCATATAAATTATGCTAAACCTGAAAACTAAAAAATATGTGTAAGTATTTGGTTTGATAGCAGCACATATTTACCTGTATGATTGGAGAACTGCACAGAATTGATAGTGTCGACTTCAAAGCCCAGCACCTAGTAGTGACACATCAAACATTAAACGTTGTACATACCGACATGCATCTCGGAGGGGAAACTATTTTGTCCGGACTCGGGGAGCAGATGTAACGTTTTTGTTGCAAAGGCTGAGGATGATGCAGCTTTTAAAGCAATCGGATGTGCTTTGCGTCACTACCACGTTAAAACTTTAAAGGACTGTGCAGGCATCTAATGCACTGCAACAGCTACTAAATCTTACCTGTAAAGGAAAAGAAGCAGATTTGTTTCCCACATATCCTCTGACAACATGACTCTGAACGGATAGAACTCTGCAGTCCATACTTGCTGCTTATGACGCGCTTAAAGAAACACACCAGCAGACTTTAATATTGTCAATAAAATGTCACACCAGGCTAGAAGACAACGAGCAGAGGTAGAATATAAAATAAAAACACTTCAGTAATCTCAAACATTCAACAGCTACCTCGGCACAGTACATAGATGGGCTCTGGTGAGTTTTTTTTCTTCTTCTATTTAGGCATTTACAAGGACAACTAAAAGTGCTCGCAGCGCGTGACCAATCACGTTAAAGAAGGATTGTTTTCGAGATCAAAGCGGAACTGGTTATTGTTTATGAATTATTAAAATACTGAATAAAGTTACATGTGCAAGACGTTTCCACATTGGTAATTGACTAAATAAACGTCAAAACATTTATCTAATAAAATGAAATATAACTTAAGGACGGTCATGGTTTCCCAGAATGATAAATATATTGATTCATATATAAATATATTAATCAGTATGCTAGTTGAGTGAGTTTGTTACTGAATTTATTGATTTACTGAATTACATACAGGTACGATAAATTGAATTTTTTTTGTTTGTTTGTAGTTTTTGTCAAGCCAAAAGTCCTTAAGTTTCACTACAAAGTAATATTTTTTATGGAACAGTTACAACATATAATATAACTTAAAAGCCTCAGAATAGAGCTATGCTATGTTCATTTTTATGCCAGCCCTGTATGTTTACTGTTCATTCTGAATTTTCTTGTGGATTAATAGAATGACCCATTTTTTAATGATTAAAAAAAAAATCGCATGCAATGAAAATGTACCCAATCTATTTCAAAATGCATTTTAGGCTATAGATCACAGTTTCTCTAATCCAGAGTTTATCTACAACCCAATGCTGTACAGCCTGTTCCGATGAGTTTGATTAGGACTGGAAACTCTATGGGATATCACATAAAGTCAAGTCCATGTCCTGCATTATTTCTTTTTCTGTTTCAGATGCATGTCACATCATGAAAGAAAAGATCTGTTGCTGAACTTGTTTCATCTCAACTTTCAAATTCACATTTGCTTTTATAAGTGTATATATATATATAAACATGAAGGTATGACAGTGCTGTTTATAAAACAAACAAAAAAATGTCCATGATGAAAGCAGAGTGTCAATGCTAATGTTTAGGGAATCTAAGATATGAGGCATATCATTTTCTTTATAATTATTTAAACATTTTGTGCTTTCAGAGAGCAAAGAGCACATACATCAGACCTCCAGTTAAACACTAACAAATCAATGGCTTAAATTGAAGCAAATTAAGGCCCTCAAATAATTCAAACATTTCCTAGACATTCAACAGTTTCATTACCTTTGAATGTGCGTGAACGAGGCGATACTGTATCACTTAAATTATAAGATTTTATTATGTCGTCATACACAAACGCAAATCTGTATCTGCGTGGGTCCTTTCCTCTGTGCATCAGCCCTGAATGTTTATTTAGTAGAGGTATCAGTGCAGAAGATGTAATGAATGGAGGCACACTGACCCTGTGAAGTGTGTTTACACTGAGTGGAGGACATAATGTTAATTTATCTGTAATATATTAGCATTCAGTTGCAACACTGGTGATAGGAAGGAAACTGTGGGCCTCAGAAGGTTTTACAGGTGTCAGTCTGCAAGTCCTTCACCTGGAGGCCCTATTGGTATTGGTGGTCCTGATGCCTTTGCCATGGCTTTCCACTGGATGCTTTTATGTTTTATATCAGTTATGTTGTCATTGTGTGTAAGCTGTAACTGCACCGATGAAGAAACCGAGTCTTCAGGAGACCAGGCCAGCCGCTTGAGACGCATGTGGCAACTGTCAATGAGGGATGCAAAGATAAGAGAGACAGGTAAGATCAAATCAATACCAGCTTATTTATTAAAACCAGCAATTGTTAATCTAAAATGAGAGAGAGAAGAAGAAGAAGAAGGAATATTTTGTTGTTGTTGTTTCGGGGTACAATTTTTTCCTATGATAGATATCACCGTATTCACACGTTGCATCATTACAGCACATTAAGACAACTGTTTTGTATTGCAGATCTTCTGAAATGTTATGTTTAAATATGCAAATGAGGAGTTTTAAGACAACACCTTATTATTTATATAATGATTGTTAAAATGATGATTTTGGACTAAAACTGAGCCTTTTTTAAGTGATACATACTGTTTTGTGGATTTAGTCACTGCAAAAATGCTGCAATTTACTGTCCTTTTATTGGGCCTTGTGGTCAAAAAGGCTGAGAACGACTGCAGGGGTTTTTTCTTTGTGCCACATGACTATTTTGTGTCATAAATAATTTATGTAAGTGGATTTGGCAAACATCCCAGTACTTGATGAATGTTTTATATATTTGCAAACTAATAGGCCATCAATGTCATACCTTTTTTCATAACCTTTAACACAGAGCTGCACAGATGACATATGTGGTCTGACAATGAAAAGAATGCTGCTAGACTGTCTATGTATAACTGCTGCTTAAAAACAGAACCAGCATACCCTTTGAAATACAATCTTACTACTGACTGAATAGTGCCTACTTCACAATGTATTTTTTGTAACATGAAATTGTAGCAGAAAACAGTCAGAGACCGTATGCTACATTGTTGCACATTTGTGAAAAGTTAATGCTGAGACCAGAAATATATGTTGAGTGTGGTGGCTGTGATCACAAATACAGTCATTCATGTGCAGATCTTCAGTATCCATCAGGTCCTGTCAGTTATCAAAGACACAAGGACAGATCTGTGACGCATGTTGATAAATTTTCACTGATAGCAAAATCATGATGCAAGCTGTTTTTTGTTGGCGGGTAGTTTTTTGTACAAAAGAACATGTAATAATCAGTTTCTTAGTAACCATAGATTACAAATACACTGCTCAAAAAAATAAAGGGTACACTTAAGCAACACAATGTAACTCCAAGTAAATCACACTTCTGGGAAATCAAATTGCACACTTAGGAAGCAACAGGTGGAAAATTATAGGCAATTAGTAAGACACCCCCAATAAAGGAGTGGTTATGCAGGTGGTTACCACAGAACACTTCTCAGTTACTCAGCTTTCTGGCTGATGTTTTGGTCACTTTTGAATGCTGGTGGTGTTTTCACTCTAGTAGTAGCATGAGTCTACAACCCACATGCGATTTCAGGTGCAGCACACCACCATAACTGTACATTTTATATTTCGACATTTATTATTTTTATTCTCTGAATGGCCCTGCAGCCATAGGCGAGTCTAATCCAGCTCGACATCAGCTCTTGTACTGCCGTGTTGGGATTGGGTTCCATCTACAGATTGTGATGAATGGCAGTGTATGGGGCGTGCATGAACCTTCTGAGTACAGTATGATTGATTTACCTAACCTTCATTAATATAGAAAAAAAATAAATCTCAATAACACAATTACACACTTATCTTCTTTATATTATTCTCAGTTTTTCTTCACTCTCTTTTTGTCTTTAAGGCGTGCTGAGGGTGTTTGCTGTCAGGCCGGGCATAGTGGGTATTCGTGGTGTGAAGAGTGAACGATATTTGTGCATGAATCAGGAGGGTATTGCACATGGAATGGTGAGAAATGTCATCCATTACACAAGACATGCAACTCAATGACAAAACGTTAGTTTTCTCAAGATGATCTTTTACTCTGTAAAGCCTCATATAATGTATTGAAACTTTAGACAAAACATAAAAGAAAACTCAATATATATCTGAATATATGTTTTGTGTCATATTTGATACATCAGGTTTTTATGGCTTATGTAGAATGATATAAAGGCCCAAACTGATATTATATGTGATATAATCATCGGTGAGCGTGATTTCACCAAGTACAACATCCTTGTTGATCCTGGAACAACATTCCAATCAACCAATCAGAATTGAGGAAGAATTTTTCTGGAAATATCTGTTTTAGGCATCTAATCACAGTTCAGTGCTTCTACACCCTTGTTAATCAGCTACCATTTCAGGTTTAAAAGTAAGGTTTGGAATAAGTTTATATTTTTGAACAGTAATGTTGATCCAGGATCAGGCAAAATCACAGCGACCTATAATCATCACATGGTGCAGCTGATTGGTACTCGCTGCTCAAAATTAAAATACTTGGCTAGCGTTTGCTGTAGCAGTTGCATCATGCTTCAGAAACGTTCCACCGTCCCCAGCTCCACCTCTATAGATCTGCCGCTACTCTGCCGCAGCAGCAGCATAACAAGACCAAACGCAGTAAAGGGGTCATATGATATGATGTTTAATTTGATAACACCACCCAAATGTTAAGCAAAGAAAGAAGGAAGAGACATTATTCTCACTGTAGTGTTGCTGTTGGTTGCTGGACTTGCTGTGTTTTGAGCTGCGAAGGGTAGTGCAGACATGGTGTTATGTTTACGAGGCATGATGCAACCCTAACATGTAAAAAGACAGTATACAAAGTCATGACATTCAATAATTATGTCTCCACTGGACACATGTGCAATAAATAAAAATGTATCTCTCTTCTTTGCTGTAGAAGTTGTTCTCAAATGAATGCCTGTTCAAAGAGCGCATGGAGGAAAACCATTTCAACACATACTGTTCCCTAAGCACTGGCTTTTTCGTAGCTTTATCCCAGAAAGGGCAGCTGAGGAAAGGCAAGAGGGTAGACCGCCACCACAAATGCACTCATTTCCTTTCTCGCCAACCCATATCTCATTAAACACATTACCTAACTGTCAAGCTACGACATGCACTATCAACATTTAGACATGAAGTCCACCCAATCTCATGAAAGTGCATATAAATAGTTTGCCAAATAAAAATGAAAACTTGTGGTATTGATACACAAAAATGGACTTTGACGTGTTTATACTACGCAATGCACGCTAACAAATTTTGTATCATATAAGCAGGCCAACCACAGGTGTATGATATATACGGCAAAGCCCATTTTTGTGCATTAAAAACATCCGTTTTCATTTTTATTTACTGTACTCTTTATACGCCTTTATTTTCATGAGACCAAACTCGAAATATTCAGTGGATGTTGTAAGCTCATGAATGACTCATCAAAAGAGATGCATATTGTTTCTATTTGTGTAGACTGTAACAGTTTCTTGAACATGTGGTTGATTAGTCAATTCTGGTTAACTATATTCTTTCAACAGAGCTATTTCAAAATGTTGGTTCAAGCTCAAAATGCCACATAACTCTGATGAAGAGTTAAAGTGGTCTGTGAATAATGCATTTTATAATGCTATTTTATATTATTGCACATTTTGTCTCTCAGATACTCCGATACTGTATTTTTATTTATTTTGAATGTTTAAATTGATAAATGACCCATAAATGTTGCATCTTTATTTGTACTTGATATGTACAATGAATGTGTAAATATTTATTTATTTGTCTCTAATGTATCATTTAATTGTAAATACATATCACTGTTATTTTATTGTTATGTTTTATTAACGTTTGAAATCAACTATTATTTTATGATGTCATTATTTTTTGTATATATATTTCTGTTTGTTTTTTAAGTACTTTAACTTAGAGAACATTAAAATATTTTAATTATTTATATTTCATAACAACTTTTCTGACTATTTTTTTTTTTTAGGTTTACACTAATACAGACATCATGATTTTCTGTGAACCATTTTGTCCTGCATATGTTTGATATGTCTATTTTTACTACTGTGTAGTGTATGTCAAGGCCTCAGCAGATGCTCAGCTGCTATATTTTATCTCATTGTTTGAAATAAACCTGATTTTGAACTCCAAATAAAGATGAACTTGCTAAATAACAGTGCATTTTGGACTTTGGACTTTTTTTTAGACCTATAGCTTAATAATCATTATTATCCCTGGTGAAAATGGGCCTCAAGACATGGAAGGTAAATAGGTGGAGAAACAGGACAGCCTTCCAAAGCTTTACAACCTCAACAGTTCCAAAAACACTGCCTAACTCCCAATACACACCCACTATGTAAGTAATTGTGTTCATTAGCACTGGCCGCGCTCTCCATCTGCGCTTTCATGGTTTCAACTTTAAAGGTTCACTGAAACATTTGTGCATGTGGTGTTTGTGAATGGGTGTGGCTGAGGGCTAACGAAGCAGATTTTTTTCCAGCTGGGCTTGTTTACAGCCCTACTTAATGAGTGTTTACCCAGTCCTGTTTGACAGTAAGGCTGCCTATTGCAGTGTTGCTACGTCTGCCTGTGATCACTGCTTGACTCTCTTGACTCACAATCCTCTCTTGTGTGTTACTCAGCTGGCAATAAAGCCTTTTTGAACCGTGATTGAATCCCTGTTTTAATTACATGACACACGGCTCTCGGCCTACCATGCTTCACATCACAAAGGGCTCATCCCTTCTTTCTTCAAACTATCAAAGCAGATAAAGGAGTTTATGTAACCTTTAAACTACCACTTACTCTCTCAATCTGTCCATTCAGCTAAGGCCTTTAACTTTCTATACCTACATTTAAATCTTGTATTTTAACATTGTGCTCAGAATAGTCTTCATACAAATGCAGTCATTTAAGACAAACACACTCTGAAAATAAACCATGACTTGTCTCTTGTCTAAATGACTTGGCACTTTGACCACTTACATTACCTATTTCCTGTATCTTACCTGATGAGAGACATTTATAGTGTTTTAAAAATGCACATTTTCGTAGTTTTATTTTTTATTTTAAATGCTTTGCAGTTTAAAGTCTAAATTTCTGTTCTAGCCCCTATACCATAACAAAAAAGTTACTCATCTACCGCTACTCATCGTTGCACCAATAAAAGATGCTAAACTTTGTTTTTCCACCAAATCATATTCAATAATATCTAATTGATATATTACTATTTAACTTACATTGGTAAGGTTTCTGTGACCCTTTGCAAGATCTCGGCAAAAATTTGATGATTTACATAATGCATGATGGGATAGACCAGGGATGTCAAACTCAATACCTTCGTCTTAGCCAAATGGCCCTAATGTCTATCTTTTCTCGATCTTCATATCTATCTCCTATTATTTAAAGGCCCCTTCATTCACCTCTGGATTTGATCAGGGCCACAGGCCTCTCTGTAAGCTGAGCTGTATTGAGGGAGACGTTGGGTGATCTGATCCCCTCTCACGATGACATGACTTCTCAGCACTCAAACCGATCAGATGTCCCTCTTACGGCTGTCTCGGTATGTAATAGTGAGTTAAGAAGACCAGAGGAGATCCAAAATGAACAGAACACAAAGAACAAGTTTCAAGCTAATCAGACAAGATGGACTTTATAACTCTATTAGGTAAATTAGATGTGTGTTGTTTGTTTGGTCCATTATCGTAGTGTGCTATACTACTGTCTACCTTCCTTACTAATTTCTACTTCTTTTGCTGTCTTTCCCCAGTTAAATGTTAAATTATCCGTTTGGGTGTTGTTAATATGAGCTTTTGAAGTCATGGCTAATCCAGATGAACTGGAGTGTGCAGCAGGTGTAGATGTTGGGGCTGATTTAAATGGAGGATCTATTCCCTGTACAGACACAACACAGACAGATGGTCAGGTAAGACCACAGAGTAGCTCATTTATGTTTGCATGAACAGATGAGGCTCTAATTATCTTATCAGCCATAAGGACTGAAAGAAATGGTTTACATTTAGTTAGTGAATTGCTAGAAACATTTCATGAAGAAACAGTATAACAACAATATTAAGCATGACTTTCTGAAGTCGAAGAATAGAATAGTATTTTCTAGTAAAATGTACGTCAGTTATCTTAAACCTAGAAGCAAATTTAAAATGTTTTCTTGGCTTGAAGTGCCAACTAGAATGGAAAAACAAAACACAAATTCAACCCGCAATGTACTGCGTAATTTACACAGAATTTGTAGATGTGTTTCTGCCGACCCGTAATGCTTGTGGTCTTCTGGTGAGGAAACCCAACAACCAATTACACAGTGAGATGTTGAACCCCAGCTGGAACAGTTTTTGAGTGAGTTGTTGGGGGATTATAAGTGTTAAATGCTAAACTGAAGTCTATGAAGAGCATCGGTGAGAGGTTGGGCCGATACGCAAACTGGAAGGGGTCCAGGGAGGGGGGCAGGACAGACTTAATGTGTTGCATGACTAGCTGTTCGAAGCACTTCACCAGGATGGGAGCAAGTGCAACAGGACCGTAGTCGTTAAAGCAGGAGGGAGATGACTTTTTCGGGACCTGAATGATAATGGTGGCTTTGAAACGTGTGGGGATGGCAGCCTGCATGAGTGAGATGTTAAATTTGAGTTCACTGCTCAGTCTCTCAGTGCATGACTAGAAATGTTGTCAGGAGCTGGAGATTTTCATGCATTGATCCCGCTGAGGGATCTCCTCACGCTGTTCGGGGACAGAGTCATCACCTGGTCACCTAGAAGGGGTGGGGGCTTTTGTGCAGTGGTGCTGTTTTGCAAGAAGGTAAAGAAGGTGTTCAGCTCGCCACAGGCTCTGTGTGTCTCTGCTGTCTCTGAAGCGATGGGATGTTTTCCTGAAGTATTGTTTTTTAGCCTCTCTGATGCCTTGGAAAAGGTTGGCCCTCGCTGTCTTCAGGCTCGCCTTCTTTGAAGGCAATGTTCAGAGCTTTCAGCAGCCTGTAGACCTCTCCTGTCACCCATGGATTTTGGTTGGCCCGGACAGTTATGGTTTTATTAACTGTTACATCCTCAGTGCATTTGTTGATGTAGGCTGTAACAGTCTCTGCGTACTCATGGAGGTCAGTGGGGTTGTTGAAGGTTGCAGCCAGGGGCGTCGTAGTGGGAAAAAAAGTGGGACTAAATTACCAGGGCCCCAAGTGGGGGGAGGGCTCATGATCATAAGATCATAATAAATGTTGTTAACTAATGTAAATGCTAATATTTTGGGTAAACGCATCAGTTGATTGATGTATTAAATGGTGTCGTAGGTAGTTGTGAACCTCAAGCTTACGGGGGCCCATGGCCACTGCTTGTGCATAGGGCCCAGAATTTGCCTGGTTAAACATACTCCTGGTTTGTGCATAACATTATTCCACACATTTTGGTACTGTCCGTGATCACTGAAACACTTGTATATGGTATAAACTGGTAAATTGTATAAAGACTGGTGGTTTCTAATAAATTATCTATTAAATTATACTAGTTTACTATTTGTATCAGTATTGTAAAAGATATGGTGTACCCAGTACGTAGTGTATTAATAAACTACATCATACTGTATGTTTTATTACAATAACACTTTGTTCTAAATCATTATATTGAATGCAGATATAATATCTAAAGTAGATGTTCCCTTATATCTACGAGTAGGTACTGTGGAGTTACTCTATAGTTACAAAATAGGTACGCTATAAATTACTCAATATTAATACAGTACAATGTGCCCTATTTTTTAAATTATTTTTACTGAAATGCCACCTAAGAAAATTCTGTATAAATGCTATGGAAGAATGTTGGATCACTTGAGTCTTGTTTCCACAAAGGCTACAAACGATCAGATTTATCCTGAGAAAATAGAGGTGGTTTCTGTAACTGAGAATGACCTTCCTTCTGTGGATACCCCGACCCTACTCAACACCAGTCCTCTGGACAGCTCAAGTGCCAGTCCTGCTTCAGATGACAGCACCATCAAACCAACCAAAGACCATCTCGCAGAAACCCCTTCAGCCCAGCCCAGCCTTTCAATGCCACTTACCAAAGTTCAGCCTTTTGTTACAGGTAACAACATACATCATCAAAATGTCTACTCAGTGTCATGTCTTATTTATTAAAAAAACAAAACAAGTAACATTAGCACAGTTTCTGGGCGTGTGGCTTATAATTACATTCATAATTCCTAAATTATACATGATCCTTCAATACTGTTATCAAAAGCATTACTACAAACTCACACAAAAACATTTTATTCATGCGAAACTTCAGCACTAATTAAGGTTGTTGCTATCGAGTATTTGCTCTACATACCCGAAGAGATTTAGTGTGTTTCTATAGCTCAGGCTCAGCTAGTAACACGTGATGCAAACATCAACAAGTACATAGCCTATTAATAAAAAATTTGCAAATTGTCTGCTAAATGTATAAATATGAATCTATCTTGTCTCATGTATCTTATCACCTCATGAAACTGATATCAAGAGGATAAAACACTTAGAGGAAGACTGTTTGCGCGTAGGATGGAGATACTTATCGGGGCCTGTGTCCTGCTCATCCTTATTATTGTGCTTGGAATTGGATTGGGTGGTGAGTAAATGTCTTTATTGAACACTCAATACACCCAGAGATATAGAGGAACACTTCGTTTGAAACTTTAATTGGTCCACTTTACTTGAGCTCTTCATGAGTGTTGTTCCTTTGGTACCTGGTTTCACGTGAACTAGTGTTATAGTGTTATAATATATTGTGTTATACTTTAGTTTAGATTAGTACTGGGTGGTTTAGTGTTAGAGACCCCAGAGGATTTAGTAAAGATTGTATGTATGGCAAGATGGATGGATAGCTGGATGAGCCCTAAGATTGTAACAAAGACTTATTACTGTGTTTCCAAAAGGTTTATGCGTTAATTAACCACACAGTCAAATCTAAATGATGAAAACGACAAGTAAATAAAATAAGGTATTAAAATCTTGAAATAAATGATTGAAAGAGCATTATTCTCTGCTCTCAAACACTGGTCTCGCTCAAACCATGGCCACTTGTGGGAAAGCCTGGGAAAGACATGATTTCAGGCGTCATTGAGTAATTTTATTTATTTTTTTATTTTTTTAATATTGTAAAAAAATTTTCTCACAGTTCTGACTTTTTTTTTCTCAGAATTGCATGATATAAACTCGCAACTGTTGTGAAGACAGAATTGCGACTTTATTTATCGAAATTCAGACTATAAAGTTGCAATTCTGACTTTTTATTTTTATGATTGTGAGATATAAACTTACAAAAATTGCAAGTTATATAGTCCAATTCTGAGCGAAAAAAAACAACTGATATTTTTCTCAGAATGGCAACTTAATATTTCACAAATCTGACTTTATAACTCGCAATTGTGAGTTTATTTCTCACAATTTATACATCACACAATTCTGATTTTTTTCTCTCGCAATTGTGACTTTTATATTGTCACGGAGTGCGGTGTGCTGGCTGAGCTCGCGCTCTCGCTTCCTTGCGAGACACGACAGGCACGACAGGCAGGCAGAACGCGGAGACAGA
>JAUCMU010000072.1:1391442-1408276 GCA_032275025.1 Enteromius treurensis
CCATAAACTGCTATTTTAAAGTGTAATAATATTTTGTAACATTATATATATATATATATATATATATATATATATTTTTTTTTTTTTAAAAAATTTTTTTTTACTGTATTTTACTGTTGACTCCAGACTCTTGAACAGTAGTATATTTCCTATTTTGCACCCCCTAGAACGTCTTTACAACAGAAACTTAATTTTTACTTTTATACAAGTCTAAACAAGCAACCAGTTTAAACATCTTTTTGTGGTAGTCAGTATTACACCACAAAACAAGGAATATTCCTTGTTCAGCATTTTATTATAAACAGACTTTAAAATGCCAATAATGGAAATTAATGTAAATATTTCTGCTTTATGACTATATCAGGGATTATTAGAAGAGACTGAAGTGGGATTTGACTGTAAAAATGTCGCTAATGCCCTCTAACTCCACTAGAGGGCACTTGCATCACTTCACGTCCCTTGGATTCAGTTTATATGGACTCAATATCCCAACATGCACTGCACAATCACACCTGTTGACATTTTGTTAATTACCACCTTCAGCTGCTGATCATCACCACACCCACTCACACTCAGGATTTAACTGTCACTTTCACACACTGACAATTGCATAGTATTAACTAGTGCGGGCTGTGTACCAAGTGTTTTATTTCTTTGTTTAGTTTTGTATCTTTGACCTCTACTTGTTTTCCGACTCCTGGTATTGTTTCCTGCCTGCCTCGACCCTCTAGCCTTGTATGTTTGGCCACGTCTCTGCTTTGTCTCCGTTGTTGAGTAATTGCCTGTTGATTTGAGTATGCACTTTTCCATCACTATTCTTAGTCACGTTGTTATATTCTCTGATTTCAGCCCTACAAAGACAAAGATGCAACATGTATCCAACATCTCTATTGGAGTCATGTACGTCATGTACCTCTTGGCTGCTCTCTTCGGGTATCTGACCTTCATTGGTAAGGCCCATTACCACCACTCACTTTAATATATTTGCTTTCTTTCTTCACACATACAGTGACAATTTTCTCAACAAAAAAGAAAATGACCATGAGAACATTAGTCAAATTGTAGAGGCATTTGTAACAATTTCATACATTAAGGTGTGGTCACACATGGCAAAATGTAACAGACAAAGCTGAAATGACTGAATTTTGCTTACAGTAAAAGTGCATGGGAAGTGTCATCATATGTCTCTGTTTAGCTTGCTTAAAGGCTTAAACTACTGTACAGGATCAGTTAAAAAAAGAAGGGTTTGTACAGGATGAGTAATTGGTTTGAAAGATACAAAAAAATACAGCTAGGAAGGAAACTAGATCTTAAAATGCACACTGTTTACAAATCTTGAAAGGTTTCATGTTTCATTTTGGTCAGGCTCTTGACTACATATTCTAGTTTGATTATGGACAAGCTTGGATGGCTAATGAAGAATGGACTGAAATTTAGGGCAAGACAGAAATGCTGTATGTTACAGAGCAAGAAGCAGCAGGGAATGGTAGTTGCCACAATTGCTTAAGGACATTTGGTCGTCCAGGACAACTCCCTGCCTTTTTACACATCAGGAGGAGAAGGTAGTGTGAGTCAGCTGAGATGGAGAGAGGAGGTTTTGTTGAGGAGAAAGAGGAGGTGAGACCTGTCGGGATGAATGTGCTGAGTGGTCACTCAAGTTAAGATGTCAGAGGCCGGCTGAGATCAGTGTGACTGCAGCGTTAAAGAGGCAGAAAAGAGTGTGTTTTTCTCATTTTAGAGACAAGATTTTAATATTCACCATCATTTTTCAGAGCTTTTGAAGCATAGGAGCAGATTGAGACCAGCGCAGCTGTCAGCATGTGTTTGTTGATGTCACAGATCTAATCATCTGTTTCAGCAAATCAGTGTTGGACTCAAGGTCACACTAAAGTAGTACTAGCACTCCATCTAGTGGCCTTTGTACATGAATAAAAAAACATCACTGTGTGTGGAATAAGAGCAATCTAATGCAGTGGTTTTCAAACTTCTCAATGAAAAACTAGTTGCTCAGTTTATTGATTTACATACACTAAAGTTAAAATATTTAAGGTATTTTAAGGTTTTATTTTCTCTTATGCTCACCAAGGCTATATATATATATATATATATATATATATATAATGTGTATTTATTTACTTTTGAATTTTCATTACTTCAGTCTTCAGTGTCACATGATCCTTCAGAAATCATTCTAATATACTGATTTGAACAATTTGGAACATTTCTTATTATCATTAATGTAAAAAATTGTTGTGCTATTTAATATTTATTTAATGTATTTAATATTTGATAAAATCTTTGAAAAATTTTACTGAATTAACTGTGTTATCGTTTATTTGCGATCAAATCTTTCTTGTGTATCAGTTCAGAAATTGATTCATAGCTTTATTTTCTGGTTTCGTTCAGATTTTAGTTTTTAGGTGCTCCACAATTTAATTTTTTTTATTTATTTATTTTTTTATTTTTTTATTTTTTTAAGTTATTAAATAAAATTATTATTAAATAAAATAAAATTGAAATTAATGTTACATTAAAATTTGTGTATAGATAAGGTGGAAGCCGAGCTGCTGCATACCTACAGTCGAATCGACCCGTATGACACACTCATCCTGTGTGTTCGTCTGGCTGTGCTGACAGCCGTCACACTCACTGTACCCATCGTGCTGTTTCCTGTGAGTTTTACACACTCACTCACACATTTCAAACCTTTACAATTGTAAATAAACTACATCTTACCAGGTTACGACTTGGTTTAGAGGAGTCAGGATCAGATGACTGGCAGTATTTCAGTATCTGATTTCAAAGCTTTGCCTTCTGATGTCTTTTCTCAGGTAAGGAGAGCGATTCAGCAGCTGTTCTTCCCAAACAAAACCTTCTGGTGGCCACGTCACATTGCTATAGCTGTCACCCTCCTCACCCTCATCAACTTGCTGGTCATCTTTGCCCCGAACATCCTGGGCATCTTCGGGATCATTGGTGGGTTTATTGCTCTTGGCTCTTTAAATGATAGCACTCCTTGTTTTCTTATTTCGTTTGATTGGTGTGAAAAGAGTGTGAGAGAAGTGTACTGTGTTAAGTTTCACCATGACAACCTCAAGGACCTCACAGTTGCTTTTATCTCCACATGCATTAAGGACTCAGACTATAATACATTACGAACAATTCCAGCTAAGCATAAATCTATTACCAACAACATTTTTAATCGCCTTAGGAATGGGTGTATAATTATCAGCAAATTCCTTTTTATTATATTATGGTTTCTCCTGGTCTCACACTTTACTCCACAACACTAATTGTGAGTTTTACCTACCTCAGAGAAGAATGAACACTATTGTTAAGCAATAGCCTGACCACCATGAGAAATCTCTCAATGGCTTATGTAACTTAAATAGCTTTTGCTTAAGATTTTATTACACAGTTAAGATGTAGGCCTGAGGCATGATGTTGGTAAAGTATAAAGGTTTAAGTTTATAGTACATGTTTTTATTGTTCCGTAGGTGCCACGTCTGCACCGTGCCTCATCTTTATATTTCCAGCTGTGTTTTACATACGCATAGTTCCCAAGGAAGAGGAGCCCATGCGCTCACCGCCGAAAATCATCGTAAGTACCTAGACAAGCTGTATTAGATTTCTACTCTTTCATCCACAGTGGGATCTAGTTTCTTACCTCTTGTAGGAATGCAGATGCTTTGTAAACTTTCACACTGTTAGATTGAGATCCTCTGAAAACTAATCATGCTAAGAGCTTCGGAAATCCCTTGGGTAAATCTTTGGTGTGACCCAAAACTATTGTAAACTAGTAAACTAATTCCCCTTAAGTTATAGCAAACTGCAGGAATCTTGGGCGAAACCTGAACGTATAATTGTAGTGAATGCAAATCTCATGACACTTTCAAAACGTGTCCAGGATATAATGAACCCTTAAATAAATGATACAAAAAATTAAATAATAGCATGCAAATATAAAATATTTAATTTTAAAAATATATTGTGTCGTTCATATGAAAGTGCCTCAATGCAGTAAATGTTGCTTAATTTTGTTTGCACATTATACAATTTTATATATATTTTTTTTACCCTGGCATTTCTTGATAATATGCACATAATCATATTTTTAGGATGTATATTTTATATTTCATGTGCTCAAATATGCTTAATTTTAATACAAAATATGTTTAAATGTGCTTAGTTTTAATGTCATGGACATGAAAATGGCACAATGTGAGGGTGGGGGGGACTGTAATGGGCTGAAAAGTTTTTGTTTTGTTAATTAGATTTTATTTCATTTTTTGACCCAGACATTTCTTGACAATATGCACCCAATCATATCTTTAAGATTACACACTTTGGCAACGTTATTAGTAATTCTATTTCTTTCTACCTTCTTTTACAGGCCGCTTGCTTTGCCTTATTAGGAGTCCTATTTATGATAATGAGCTTGAGCTTCATCATCATCGATTGGACATCAGGGAGCAGCAAAGGAAGCAGTGGTCATTAGGCCTCACCCTATAATGGTTTATGCTTTTTAATATTACTTTTGGGTCAGTAGTTGGGGAGGATGCATAATCTCTTCGTGATCAGTCACAAGAGTAGTACTAGATTCCTAGCTTTAGTTGCATTCAATGCGTTATTTAGCCATGTGACCTGCATATGCTGTAAATGGGGTCTTGCCCCATCTCAGGCCGGCATTAAATCCATTTAAAGGCCACCCGCTCCCAAAAAGGAGCGGTTGGGACATGGAAATGGGTAGAAGATAACTAGAACAAGAAAATAAATCAAAGCCCATGATAGTTAGATTGTGCCATAGTACATGCAGTACGCAGGGTTTACAAACAAAAGGGATTTTGCATTCGAACCAAACAGACTCATCCGCTGGCCCAACCTCTCATCTATCCCTTCATATTATGACCTCTGCCCTCCGGCCACATTCGCAAGAGATTAGAATCACAGTAAGAGCTCAGTTCTTACAGGAAGATTGGTGGTTATTAAAGCATTTATTTCATCATATCTCATATTAGATATAGCAATACTCCATGCAATAGCTGTGAGATATCTGACAATGAAAGACGTTGAGAGGCGACTCCCGACCTCGTCCAGAATCCAGGTTTGATTTGGCTGCGGTCTATTACACAATTTCAAATTTATGCAAACTGTACGTATACAGTAGATGTACCTGTCACATTTTTATATGGATTTATAATGTTTATCCTTTCTACAGTATTTAGAGATAAATATATTAGTAGATCTACGAGCATAAATATATATGAAATATATATTGAGTATTCCGATCCATCCGGTGATCTCAAGGTATCTATCACATCCCTTTACAGTATTTTGACTATTCAGCTAAAATGTCATCTTTAGAAGATAAAAAGACTGAATTCTGATGAAAGGCACATTCTTCTTATTTTAGGAACACTACTGGTTGCAATGGGAAAGCACAGATTTGAAAGCACAGTTAGTCATAGGGTCAGTTTGTAATGATCCCATGAGACTGATTTTGAAACACTCTCTGGATTGATATGCAGAGAAAACCAAAAACACAGATTCACAGGGTCTTCTCCTTAACTGGAGAAACAAATGTGGTGCATTGATGCACATAAATGTTTTTAACTACAGGGCAAAATGGCCGACATGTGGTAACATTGTCTGGTGGAAGCTGATCAGTTTTGCTTCTAGGTAGGTTAATAAAAAGAGGCTGTTAACCCAAGTAGACGGATGATTTTGGTCATTCGGCGAATATTGAAACCGTAGCACTTTCAGTTAAAGCACAACTTCCGCTCAATCTCTTGACCCAGTTACGACTTGCAACATAATCCTAGATTAATATATTTTGTAGACGGATATATCAATAAAAGCCTATGTACTACTAACTGTAAATTGTTTGAGGAAAAAAAGTAATGTGTGGATGTCTAACATGGTACATGAATATTTTAAACTTTGTAATTGAAACTTGTCATCCTAAAAAAAAAAAAAAAAACTATAAATCAAGCACTTACTGGCCCATAATGATCTTAGTGATAACACTGTGGTGTTTTTAGTGTGTGTGAATGTGTGTGTTCTCTCCTCTTCTCGCTTATGGGGAAAAGAATACTTCAGTCAGTGAATGTACTGTAATGGACTATAAGATGTCTAAATGAGATGTGCATTTAAATTGTGGTACTTTTTTTATTCTTTTTGTCTGTTTAATTAATGTGTAATGGATAGACAAGCCACACATATAACTAAATCATCATATCTGTGAAGCAGTATTGGCATAATTACATATCTTAATTATTATTTTTTTTTTTTTACATGTCCCTGGTGCTGCATCAGAGAGTAAAAAAAACCCCGTAATATTCCAAATTACAATCTTTCTTAATGCCTTGTTTATCATGGCTTTTCCCTCTTTGTGGTCTTTTGGATATATATATATATATACTTAGAGAATTGAGAAATGAATGATTAAATATGTGTGTATGATTGCTGAAGTGTATCATTGAAATAACCCATTGTTATTTTTTTTTTTTTTTGGTAAAAAAGCATTTAGCTGTGTGTTCTGGTGATGGTGAGATGTTATTTGTTGTGGTGTAATGCCTCACACACACACACACACACACACCAGTGTGGTTTCTCAAGCACAAAAGTGTCCCATGGATTTTGCAGTGTGTGTTAATGTCTGTTCACATGCCTGAGAACTAAATGTGCCAGTTTTGAAAGAATTGCCAGTATCTGTCCTTTTTAAATATACCAGTGGATCTGAACGATTCTTGATTGCTCCGTGTTTGAACATGACTATGAATAATGAAGCCTTGTTCTCATGCAAACATGCCCAAGTTGCATTTCACCCCAACATCTAAAATATAATTATTTATATACTTGTATTCAGCTTGGATACATTAAATGTGACTATAAAGAGGTTTTTTAATTTCTATTTCAAATCAATGCAGTTCTTTTGCACTTTCAAAAAACAGCACAAAATATTAGGATTAATTTTGTATTTCCGAAAATTTTGCTGTGCATTAAAATTGCATTTTAAAATAGGAAGCATTTTTAAACTTAAAAAAAAATATATGTATATATACGTATGTGTGTGTATATAGACACACACACATACAATTATATTACGTACAGTATACTTCTAACTATGAGAGACAAAATAAGAAAAAAAATGCAGAAACAATCCTCGGCAAAATAAGTATTTGGTCGCCTACAAACAAGCAAGATGTCTGACACTCACAGACATGTAACTTCTTCTTTAAGAGGCTCCTCTGTCCTCCACTCATAATCTGTATTAATGGTATCTGTTTGAACTTGTTATCGTATAAAAGACACTCAAACAGTCACACTCCAAACTCCACTATGGCCAAGCCCAAAGAGCTGTCAAAAGACACCAGAAACAAAATTGTAGACCTGCACCAGACTGAGAAGATTGAATCTGCAATAGGTAAGCAACTCGGGGTGAACAAATCAACTATTGGAGCAATTATTAGAATATGGAAGACATACAAGACCTCTGATAATCTCCCTCGATCTGGGGCTCCACACAAGATCTCACCCCGTGGGGTCAAACTGATCACAAGAACTGTGAGCAATAATCCCAGAACCACACGGGGGACTTAGTGAATGTCCTGCAGAGAGCTGGGACCAAAATAACAAAGGCTACCATCAGTAACACACTGCGCTGCCAGGGACTCAAATCTTGCGTGTCATGACATGAACACACTGCCCCGTCATTTCAAGGTCCTGGAGTGTTCAAGCCAGTCTCCAGATCTCAACCCTAATAGAAAATCTTTGGAGGGAGTTAAAAGTCCATGTTGCTCAGCGACAGCCCCAAAACATTACTGCTCTAGAGGAGATCTGCATGGAGGAATGGGCCAAAATACCAGCAACAGTGTGTGAACACCTTGTGAAGACTTACAGAAAACCTTTGACCTCTGGCATTCCCAACAAAGGGTATATAACATTGTATTGAGTATTGAGATTAAATTTTGTTATTGACCAAATACTTATTTTCCACCATAATTTGCAAATAAGTTGTTTAAAATTGATTTTCTAATTTTCTTTTTCTCTCATAGTTGAGGTATACCTATGATTAAAATGCAGGCCTCTCTCATCTTTTTAAGTGGGAGAACTTGCACAATTGTTGGCTGACTATGTGTTCCTCATACTAGAGTGTGACTACTCCTGTGGATTATATAAATATGTTTATCAGTCGTGGCCTAATGGATAGGGAGTTGGACTTGTAACCCAAAGGTCGTAGGTTCGAGTCCCAGGTCCAGCAAGGATTGTGGGTGGTGGGAGTGAATAATCAGCGTTCTCTCCACCTTCAATACCACGACTGAGGTGAGACCCTTGAGCAAGGCACCATTCCCCCAACTGCCGCAGCAAAGACTGCCCACTGCTCCGGGTGTGTGTTCACGTTGTGTGTGTGTGGTTGTTCACATAGGATGGGTTAAATGCAGAGCACAAAGTCCTAGTATGGGAAAAAAATACCTGGCCACATGTCATGCCCATCCATCCATAATAAAAGCTGTTTTTATAAAAAAAAAAAAACCTGATTCTTAATACTGTGTTGTTATCGGCATGATCCTTTTTTTCCAGCTTGCTTATTTGAACCTTTTCCTACAACTATATTATCACTATATAAAAAACACAGCTGTGGATCATTTAGGGCCACAATATAACTTGAAGAAATTCAAGGCTGTACAGTAAAAAAAAAAAAACATGCATTTTGTACGATCCTGCTTATTTTGGTAAAATAATGAACACTGTGCAGATTCTGAAAGGGGGATTGACCTTAACAGTTTATGATTATACATGATTTCCACAGAATACACTTGTTAGTTATGTTGCAATTAACAGGAGGGGACTAATATGGCGGAACATTTGCAAAATGCATAGACCAGTGATGCCTTCCTGCACATTTTCTGCTTGAAAAATAATATTTTACATTCCTTTGTTATCATTATGTTAAAAATATAAATATTTAACCCAGTAACACAGTTAACCTGACCCACTGGTTGGGTCAAAACAACCCAGCGCGTGATCTGTCCCATAGTTACCCAGCAGCTGGTTTAAGGTTGGATTATTTTTTAACCCAGCCTTTTTCAAGTGTTCTTATATTAGTTTAATGAAGTCAATGCAGGCTGGTGGGCATAAGAGATTTCTTTTTTTTTTAAAATCCCAAATCTTTAAATGTTAGTGTACATTTTCCTTTTATATTTTAGTAATTGTTTTGTAGAGATTTTATTAGAGTGTTTATCTTTATTATAAAGTGAACTCTCTCTTCAAGCCTTCCTATCATTAAACACTGAACTGTGATTACAAACCTTGCTGTAATGAAATGATGCTGTATACGCTGTTCTTTATCAAATTATTAAAGGAGAATGAGCATACAAAATAATAAAGGAACCATCACAAAAACATCTGCCATTTTACCTTTGGATATGAAGGCACATCTCTGCGAGGAGTTAACTTCTTGTTGTCATCTAGGAAACTACTGCAAAGGTAAAGAGCAGACGGAGCTCAGTTGCTTTAGAAGGGAACATGCTGTGTTTTTCTTTTTTTTGAGTGCCATGTCAACATCTCTCGAAGAGAGCATCTTGAGAATATACTGCTCTCTTTGATTCATCTTGAATCTAAACCTTCACTTATAAGAGAGCATGTGAGAGCCATGTCAGCTCATTAAGACTCGAAAGGGAATAGACCTGATCTCATCTGATTTTTAACAACAACTGACTAAGAGAACACCTGGTCAACTCTCCCCTCATTAAAGTTAGCAGTACAGGCCGTGCTAGACGCCTCCTTGTGAAAATGAACTAAACTTTAGCACAATTTTAGTGTTTTTTAGGACACTTGATTGTATCTGAACACTTTCCCCATCACTGATTGAATTATCCGCTATATGTCACAATGCTATCACTGATTTATGGTAGGGGGCGCTATCATGCCTCTTCTGAAATAGTACAGTATCTCAGTATCCAAAAACAAGCGAAGAAGAAGCAGAAACAAGCAACTGAAGCATCGTTTAGGCACACATAAACATCTAAAGCGATCATCCAATTTTCAACGGATTATAAATCAAGACTGCCTAATGTTACCAAATAAAATGCTGAACCCACAAAGAAGCAAGACTGTGCAAGCTGTGATGGACCCGATCTACCCAGTCTATATTTTGATCATGTTCTAGTCACTTTTTTAAGTAATTCTCTCAGCTTTTATTTGTATGTTTACATTTTTTTTTAATTTCCATATTTAAGTGGTGGAATAAAACGCAAATTTTATTTAGGAAAAGTAGTTCTGTTCTTTCTTTTAAGATATTCCTACAACAAAATATTCAGATCAGTTTTTTAAAACAACAATGGTGGGAAAAGAGTTAATTACAAATAAAAATATATATATATATTTTGTAACTGTTTGGTATATAATTTATATTAAATGCAATTATCTGAACTAGAGTGCATTTTGGCAAATTTAAGTAAGAACAAATTACATCTTGTACGAAATGATTACTTTTCATATGGTTAAAATGGAGCTAACTGCCAGATCAACTGCCAAGAATGTATAGTATTCTAATGCCATTTCTGTTGAAATGTGTATGTCGTATATATACAAATATTGATGTTAGATGTGACACAGGAAAAATTAAAATCAAGTACTTTACATGTGCTTTAGTTTATTTAAAATGACAAGAAAAGTTGACACCGAACAAAAAAAGACGCTACAGTGATGCTAATGAAGCAGCATTGAATTAAGTCGTTGTTTTTGTTGTCTTTCAATAAAAAAAATTTTTCATCACTTCATAAAATTCAGAATGAACCACTATGTCTTTCATACTTATCTGGACCTCGGTTTATATTCAAAGTATCTTAAATTGTGTTCTGAAGTTTTTACGTACTTCAATTTACTTCGTTGTACTTTAGTTGTATGCGTTATAGTTTGTACTATATGTATTTGTATATCTGTTTTGCAAAGTGCTACTGATATTTCCTGACAATTAAACATATGCAGTTAAAAAATGGCACTCCAGCACCTCCAGAAAAAGCAGTGAGGTCACTGACCTGTTGTTCCTGGAGGCCATTTCCTCCCGCAGCTTCTTGATGTCACTGCGACATTTCTCGATCTCCACCACCTTCATTCCCTCCACTGAAGAGACAGAGAGGAAAACGACAGATACGTGATACATAATGCATAAAAGCGTGACACATAAAAGATGGTTTTACATATTTCAAGTGAGCCAAACACAGAGAACATATGGAAATGAGCCGGTGAGCATGTAGCCGCAGGGGTTTTCCTATACAGACTGCTGAGCCATAAAAAGCACATTTGACACCTGTCACTGTCTGGCATGTTTCCCTCCATTGTCCAGAGTCATCCTGCTGCTCTGAAGTACATGGATCTTCATCATCATCTCTTTGACAGCTGTTTTTATTTACATCTCACACCTCGCTTGTAAGGAGGAAGATATGTCACACGACATGTCATGTTGGTGCCTGTCTAATTTATCTGCCTCTAGATGGATTTTGAGTCAAAGTATTGTACATTTTGATTAAACGCACGGCCTCTGGACTCATGTTTTATAATTTAATTAGTGTAATCGCACACATCATATAATCTCTGCACTTCCTGCTACTATTCTGTTTATAGGCCGTGCACAATAATAAATCATCTCAAATTATATGAGGCCGGTGAACTGTTCACACCGATGAAGGGGTCAAGGTCCGTCGCCTTGGTGACTGATTACATCACAGCTGTATTTGGATTTCTATGGACACACAGACGTACTGCAACGGAATGAATCCTGGTCTCTTGTGATGTTACGTGGAGCGTCATTAACCAAACAACTAGTGTGCAAGAAGAACCGTCACAGATGTCAAAGATGATGCATTTAGCAGCCGCTAAGCTAAGCCTAACCTTATTTGTTTGGAATCATTGTTCAGCACAGATTCCAAAAATGGCAGTGGATTAGAGGTCAAAAACTGTCCTGTCGCTTATATATTTTACCTTAAACCCAATATAAGCCACTGTGGACGAAAGAGACTATCAAATAGGCTACATAATGCATAAAATGTTAAATTCTGAAACAGCTCAGTCATAGAAAAAGGTCATTTGTAGAAATGTAAACACTTCAATTATTAAAACACAGAACTGTTTGACTGATCATTCCACAGTAAGACTGTAAGGCTGTTTGTCCAACCAAAGACAGAAAGGAGGCGTGCCTGAAAACAATCAGTATTGTTGTAATTCATTTTATTGATGTTAGCAACTCCTTTGCCTTTAACAAATAGGTATATATTCAAAAGCCCTCTTAAAAATGCCCCCCAAAAATAAAAAAAAATCAGGGAACTGTACCACACTCATATCAACTGAGCTGTAGTTGTCTAATTCATCACAAACCAGTTTAATCTGATGGCAGAAAAAGGAATTATGGGATAAAATATCTCTGCTTTGCATAAACAAGCAAGGAGGTATTCAAATGCTTAAATAAATGTCCTCATGAAAGTCATGCTTACAGGAGGGAACAAAAAGCTGAATATGAAACTGTGACCTAGTTTTGTATTGTACAGACTCTTTTGAATCTCTGATGCCGAACAGTACCCTGCACATGGCACTTCAGCCGGATACAGAGACTTCAATATACAATCCTAATGAATGATTTTACTTTCTAAATACAGTTGAAAACAATAGAAAAACAGTATAGGGAACAATACTCCCCAAGGTATTTATTAAAATGCATATTATAACCATATTGGCCCTTTATTAGTTCTTATAAAGCACATATTCTGTAAGACCATATTCTTCAACCATAATCCTAAAAATTAGGAGTTTATTGAGGCAAAAGTCATAGTTAATGGTTTGTTATAAGGGAGAATTGGATCTTAAAATAAACATAATAACTTATTTTATCCTAATAAAATCATATTAAAGTGACTAAATAATAGGAAACTAATGAGTAAATGGAAAAGTAATAGGTAACCTATAAATTGAAAAGATCCCATAATAGCTCCGTTATAATTATTACCCTTTATTAAGGCACTCACTTTGGATAAAATGAAGCAACAAAATGAAGTTACGACAATTATACATGTTAGCTATTAGGGTAAAAAAAAGGGAGCAAGGTAGTGGATCGAAAGAAAACCTTTAAAGAACAGGCTCAGGTCACATTTCAAATAAAATGAATATTTCCATGAGGAATGGAAGCCTATATTTATGTAAGGCATTTGGTATCGGAGAAAAGTGTAACCTGATTATGTTTATGTTTTTCTTCATTAACAACAATGCATGTTTCAGAAGCCACGTCCGGGCACAATATGTTCACCTGTTAATGACAAGTGCATGTATAGAAAATGACCTACACTGACCACATCATCGACAGTAGCGCTAAATCTTATTGGATATATTGCACAATAAATAGCCGTCATTGAATATTTGAGTTCTCAGCTGTGGAATGTGGAAGGCTTCTTATATGAGTAGCTTATATAAATCAAACGCAAAACATATCTACTTCCTCATATCATGATCCCTAATGATACAACATGCTGCACTGGGTTCACCGTAATGTCATCTATAAGCACTACAGGATAAACAATCAGCAACTCACTGAGAGCCACAATGTGTTGTTTGTGAAGATTAGCCCTTCCGTTCTAACATGACCTCTGTCCATTAGCAAAACCCTGGACAAGATATTGAGTGAAAACAGTTGAAGACTCACACTCCACTCTCTTCTCCAGCATGGCTAGGCGATTTGTCACCTCAGTCTTCAGTTCGTTGATTTTAAATGCCCTTGGGAAGAGAGCAGCCAGGCGAACCGGTGCAGATGGAGAGAAATACACAAAGATCATTCATCCTTGAAATACCAAAAGGATTCAAAATTCAATCGAAAGAAGGTCATTATGAATTTGCTGAGAGATTGAATATAAAATACACAAGTAGAGACGGCGATAATACCTGGAGAACTGCTCTGCCACCTGGGTCAGAACATTCTGGAAAAGCTCCTCTTTATCTGAGAGATGAGAAAACAAGCCACATCCATGATCATCGCCAAACACTGATGTATGAAGTAATCAGCTTCCAACCTCTGTGCACGTTTTGTGCAAAACCACATTTTTATTATACTGATACAGGTATGTATCGCTGTGTATATTATCCAGGGACTGTTGCTAAAAGTTAATGCTCTATGATGTTGGAAAAATGCCCAACACCTAGCCCAACCCTTAACCTCCTCGATAGAGTTAACAAATGCAAAACTGATATAAAAACACATTTGTTGATGCAATCATGTCATTTCAACTTCTTTTTACACAGATTTGAAGTGTTTTGGTCAAACCGTAGTTTTACTCTGTGATATGTGTGATGCTAATGATCAAAGGCATCAGTTTTCAAATATTTCAGCATATTAATATTACTTTCAAGTAATAACATATTCTTTAAGAAATTGTGTGAAAATCATGCTTTATTAATCGAAAAAAAGAAAAATGTGTGTGAAAAGGAATTAAAGGTGTCTTGAGTTTTACTGCCTCTAGTGTTTATTTCTTTTGGAAACTGCAGTGATATGTACTTATCGGTACATATTTTGTATTTTGCTAAAAAGTGCACCCAGGTACGTTAATGCCAAGAGACTAGGTAGACCTATCTGTGTTCCCTCCAATAATTAGTGTTTAGTTAGTGTTTCATGTTATGCATCAATAATGTTAATAGATTATGACTCCAGACTTTTGCACGTTAGTGTTTGTGTATTCCACTACAATAAAATATAGTCTGCTGTCCTTCACATCTCAGCTCTGCATAATAACAAGTGTCCCGTGTATATTCTCTTGGTGCCATCGGCCAGTGAATGTCAACATGATGTAATTTTCCTGTAAATCCACAGTCATTAGTCACATGTTATTTAGGCTCAGGCTCAACAAAACCAAAGGGGGCAGGCTTTTTAAAAGTGGGGGTCAACTGGGGATCCAACACCAGCAAAACAAACAAAAGAACAGAGAGGCTAACAGACAGCTTTCTCAAATTGTTATAAAGGTTTTGCATACTCGCATTCTCTCCAAATGACTCCACAGAGGTCACAGGTCACATCAACTTAACCTGGCTATTGCTGCGTTCATGTCCTTCCATGCAGCTCTCACTTAGATATTTAAAAGTTATAATTATGATTTGATGTTTTTATGTGATTTTAGTTGGAATTATATGGGCATATGCAATTTCATATTTCTTTCTCAGGAAGATTATTGTGTACTTCTTTTTACAAAATGATAACTGATGCATGATTTTATGAATACATTAGTGTTGACCAATTATATATTTATCCATAATATTTTTTATGAACATATGTGTGTTTACTGTATGTATATATATATATATATATATATACAGTATATATTTAGAAAATATTTACATGTATATATTTATACTCATATAATTTATTTTATTTACAAATATAATTAATATTTAAACATAAATTGCTTTTCTTAAATATATGCTATACATATATCTGTATTTATATTAAATAAATATACCCAGTACACAAACATATATTAGATACATGTATTTTTTCTTTGCTCTGATATGGCACATTTTGCTAAACGTAGTCCATGCATACAGAAAATATGTATTTTAAGTGTAGTAGCCTATACTAGCTATACATGGCTTCTCAACTCTGGCCCTCGAGATCCACTTTTCTGCACAGTTTAGCTCCAGTCCTTAACAAACACACTTGAACAAGCTACTCATGGTATTCAGGATTGCTAGAAAGTTACGGCCTGGCAATTTTAATCAAGGTTGGAGCTAAATTGTGCATGAATGTGGATCTTAAGGGCCAGAGTTGAAGTCCTCTGCTAAATATAATATCATGATACTACGTTATTCCAAACACACCCACAGTCATTTTTTGTAATTAATAAGATATTGACAAGCAAAGCAGGAAAATATATGATGTTGACAATAAATCTACTGAGAAATAAAGTCTTAGATTGCAGATGAATCTGTCCCAAAAAAGACCTTGTGTATTTGAGTTTGCTTTGAAATCAGTAAAAAGTTCTAATCACCTCTCTGCTCATGATAACACAGATAGATTGAAAAGACTGCAGTCCACCCCCGCGGCAGGAGCGCTCGAACAATGATAAATGGAGTTGCTCTTATGAACACACGCAGCTTTCCGCGCGCTCCATTTATGGAGATTGGAGAACATATGAGTGATCACTCCAGAGCTGTTTTAGTCTTCATAATAAAACAAACCCTATTTCCCATTTCAACCAGAATGTAAACACTATCAGAGAAAGCACAGCCCTGTAGATGTGACTCATGCATGCATAAACATTCAGTGAAATTACATAACACGCAGAACATCTGACACTTACCTGCAAGTTGTCCACCAGTTATTGGCACCACTTTGTACGGCGACCTTCAAAAACATCAGGATAGACAAACGGAGTTACAAAGCAGTCCTTATAGGACAGTCCAGTTACTCCTATGAGAGCTTCAGTTGTCTGTAGCATTACCGTCCAAGATGTCTACTCCTCTGGCAGTCGATTTCACACTTAGACTCTGGTTCTCAAAGAGTAACTTCCCCTTTATCTATATCTGGCCGCCATCCATTGTTTGTCCAGCATGTAAGGCAGATCTCCATATAACCAACAGATAAGGCCCAGTAGGCTAGTTTACTGGGCTTCTCACCTCTGAATGTTTAAACAACGTTGTTATGTTTCCTTGAGTGTGTCTGCAAATTGGTGTTACAGTGGATAATTGGTTTTATATTCTAAAGTTTCCAATATTGAGTGCTGCATACGGTGGTACATGCACTTTTTCAAGCTGTTTGGACTGAAATGTGTGTTGGGAGTGTGTGTACACAACCACCCTA
>JAUCMU010000072.1:1453283-1465719 GCA_032275025.1 Enteromius treurensis
AAGCGACAAGAGAAACATACGAAATGTGCAGAGCGGTGGGGCGCGAGGACTGGAATTGAGAAACGCTGCTATAGTGCAAAGCAGTTTAACTGCATTTGTGTGCTTACTATACCTAAGTGTTCGAATTGTTCGGGTTTTAGACAAAGCATACAAAATCATACGAGTGAGGTCGTACGAATTACAGTAGCCACCTTGAAAAAATACAGTACATACAAATTGGTTGTGAGACTTTGTTGGACATATACATATAATCCGTCCTCTGGAGAAGGGGCGTGAATATGCATTTAAAAGGAGACACTGCAAAACAGCTCTTCTGTGAACCTGCGCCCATTACATTTTTCATGTTATAATAGGTGATCAGTAGGGTATTTTGAGCTGAAACAGACCATTTTGGGGACACACAAGGCTAAAATTGCAAAATAAAATAAAAATAACAAATTTTTCAAATTTTTCTCATTCCGACTCATTTTGCCAGCAGCAGCAGAGTTAAAACCATCAGACAAATAATGTGATCTGATTTGTTGCCTAACTTTGTACGAAACTAACTTTTTGTTGTTGAGAATGAATCTAATAGTTTAAACAGCAATATATAATTGTGCAGAATAAACCCTTGTTGAATTAGGTTCTTAGAACATTGTCTTTTCTAAATGAAAATGTTGCAGTTAACGTGATGCAATCCCTTCATTGGCGTTAGAGATAATTCTTGCACTTGATCAACTTCTGAAAAGCCCTTTTGAAATCCTCATTAAAGATGGTGTAAATCAGCGGGTTGATGAGAGAGTTCAGATAACCTAGCCAGGTCAGGAAGTTAGTCATACTAGAAGAGAGACCGCAGGATTCACAGATGTTTACTATCACCTCATGGATGAAGAACGGCAACCAGCAGATGACAAAAGCCCCCAGAATGAGTCCCAGAGTGGTGGCGGCCTTTCTTTCACGCGTGCTGGAGATGCGTCGTCTCCTGACAGACCGCTCTCTGCGAGACCGAGACTTTGGGCTTTTCGCAGTGATGCGTGCCCTGTCGCCTTCGGTGGAGGGTTCAGACACTGATTTCTCTGGAGGACTGAGGGTGTCCGGGGACGTCGGCTCCCGGTCGCTGCACCTGGGAAGCATGTGTCCGTTCATCTCCGGCTTGCTGAGACAACTGGCTCTCCTGTTGTAAAGAGTCTTTGCTGCTCGGTAGATCTTGTAGTAGAGAATGAGAATGAGTATCAGCGGGATATAAAAAGCCCCAAACGTGGAGTACAGCGCGGAGCCGATGTTTTCGTGCTTAATGATGCAGGTGTTTTCTTCCTGTTGTCTCAACAGCATTGGCGGGAGAGAGACAACTATGGAGAGAAGCCACACCACGCTGATCATGATGGCGGCCCGTTGTGATGTTCTCTTTCTTGAATACTCCACGGCGTCTGTTATGGCGCGGTATCGGTCCACGGCGATGGCCGCGAGGTGCAGAATGGAGCAAGTGCAGCAGGTTATGTCCACGATTAACCAGATGTTGCACATGACTTCACCCATGACCCACTTGTCGAACACAATGTAGACGATGCCGAAGGGCATGACTAACACGGCCACCAAGAGGTCAGTCACGGCCAGTGAGCAGATGAGATAGTTTGCGGGATGGTGCAGCTTACGTGTGACGATGATGGCTGTGATGACCAAGCAGTTCATGGCCGTCGTCAGCACAGCAAGAAATGAAAGCGTGAGGGAGAGGACGATCATGTCCCCAGGATTGCCTGCATATGTGTCATTGGATGCCATGCCTAGAACAGAATAGGACAAACAGAACCACTGATAAGAGACAAATGATGTGTTGCACTAGCTGTGTACTGTATGATACAGTGTAGCTTAGTTGTGCTTTACCAAAAAAAATCCACTGAAGTGCCTTGAAACACGTTATTGTAAGCAATCTGTCCTCCAACCAATATACCCGTATAGGTCAGTTGTACAAATCCCTGAAATACCACCCATCACAGCCTATTTCACAATTGCGTCCCTGTCTGCAACAGGACATTTGCATATTAATGTTTTGATTTAGGGTTTGTGTAGCTCAGTTTGTAGAGCGATGCGCTATAAGATGAGACGTGATCATGGGATTGAACCCAGAGAACTCATATGCTTATAAAAGGTATATGCACTATAAATCATGTTTTTGCACGATTTTTATAACGGGTAGGTTTAGGAGTGGGCCAGGTGTGGTTATTCGTACGAATTACAGATAGTAAAATATATTTTAATCACCGTGAGATCGGTGTAAAAAGTCCACACACTGCATTTAAACAAAACACGCATTTTGATTGGTAATGACAATCATCATGGATTTTTTTTTACGTCTGCTAAAGGGCGCTAAACTTTCAAATGTAAATATAGTACAAACTACCTGTTTTTTGTGGGAGGACAAGTTGATTTTATGTGTTAGCGTCGTTTTACCTAGAATAGGAAGACAGGGCGGGATATATAAAGCAGCCCGCCCCTTTTTTAAATAGCCAATAGCGTTTGTTTTTTATCACACCATTGAGCTCGGTAAAGCTGCATTTGACTGGTGTATGACAGTCACAGTTTTATCCATATTGCTATAAAATATACATTTTGAATAGAATACAAATGGATCCGATGTGTTTTGTGTTTATTGTTAGAATACTTGCTGACTATGGAGGGTCAGAGAGTTCTTAGATTCCATCCAAAATATCTTAATTTATGCCTTAAAGATAAACAGATAAACTTAAAGTTCTCACCAGTTTGGAACAGCATCATGTTTCTTGTAATTAATAACAAAATCTTCATTTATGGGTGAACTATCCTTTTAAGACTAACATATTGATACTGACACCGCAAAAACTTCACATTTGATTTCATGAGGACTTAAACATTTGAGCATTAAGATAAGGTGAATAGTGGTCAAATTTATCAACCAAATATTGACAGAAGTCTCCAACCTGGAGTAATTTGGTTTATGTTATACTTGACAGACTTTAATTCTGACTTGCAATACTGTTCAAATATTTTGGGGCTGGTAAGATAAATTAAATGCTTGAAATAGAACAAAGACCATACACTTTCTTTTATATTGTTCAGCATGCAACTACAAATAAATGTTTTTTTTAATGATTCACCAGTCATCAGTTTGAATAATTCAACAAACATCTGACTTATTGAACCACGAGTCATCATACATTTGATTTTAGATAGAAATCAACTGAAAACTATTATAAGGCTATGTGAGTCACATAAAAATAAACAATCTAATGGCCTTCATGAACATTAAATAATGTTGACATGTCTTGTTCTTGGTTTGCTTCACTGGGGAACACTTCAGAGTTCATCTGGTTTACTCTATTGAAATATCATGCAGGACTTTTCATGGTTCATACCTGTGCAAGTGCTGCTTATTCATTTGACAGCTTGTGTCTGTGTGCATTAATCGAGCTGCACTTCATCACAGCATTGTGTTCAGAGATCTTGACCAAGGTGGTCCATGCCATCATTTGCCACAAATCATCTGAAAGAGAAGATCAAAAAGAGTGTTAACGTCAAAGGGAAGTTTGTCAGATTGTCCTTGCAGAGCACTGCAGGGAATAGATGTTGTGACTGCCGCTGAGACCATTGATTAAAGAGGAATATGCTTCTCTCTACAGCGCATCTGAAACACACTCTTTTAGAAGGAAACTGGGCCAGAGAAAGCCACATAGACCAGACAAAAGAGCTCACCGGATGTTTTCTCTTTTGCACAGCAATGAATTTGAACAACTTGCTTATTTTCATTACATCAGATACCAGGCGTTTATGACTGTCCCTTCAAGCCGTGTCACGTTTGACATCTTTTTCAAAATCTGCATAGCACACAGTCTATATAAATGTAAAAGCATTAGTCAGAAAGTTAAGAATAATTTGGATTGTGATGAGTTGCTCAACATCGTTGTTCAAATTTCAATTTTTTTTGCACAATTGTTTGATTAATAGAATATACAATAAATTACAATACACACATGTACTTTGTACATCTAAGCAATGAGCTTAAAAGTGTGAGAGTGAGTAATAAAAGCGATTGTAGCCAAGCACGCTTCATTACACGCTCGCAGTGTGTCTGTGTGTTAGTGTTGGCTGTGAGAATATGGTTGTCATAGTGACTCACAGGGACAGGCTTTCTGAGGAAAAGGCCAAAGCTATACAACAAAAATTGATTTTAAACACTCTACAAGCTCTTTCTCTGCCAGCAAGATTATGTTAGTGTATTAGTCAGGTTGGTTTTGATGTAAGGTCAGTTTATCTGAAGAACAGAAAAAATAAATAAATAGTCTCTGTAATACAATATGTTGGCACTCATATGCATTAATACATGCTTAACTACTGTACAGGTAATCCTACAGTAAGTAAATGTAGAAATAAACCAATAATTAAACAAATGAACATTCTATATGATTCATACAGAAGGTTAAGTAATAATAAATTGTTATTAGTTAAATTTGTCTTAATAACATATTATATTAACTAATGAAGTAAATGTATGTGTAATCACCACAGTGGCTGGAAGCAGTGCCTGCTTTAATTCATCATTAGCTAATGATTTGCAAAGGTATCAATATGTTATGACTTGTTGAGGCTAAGTAATATGTCATTGTGATTATGAATTTTGAATTAGTTAGTCACGTGTCCCAACACTTAATCTATCATTTATATGGGATGTTCATTTGCTGATGATGAAGTAATTATTAATAAATGGTATAGTTCCTCATAAGTTATTCTAACTCATTAGTGCATTAGTTAAGCATGAAGTAATGCACATTAGTGCCGCCGTATTGTAAACTGTTACCATTACCGTTACTTCCTTGACAGATTAGATTATAATTTTGATAAATGTTTTTGAAATTAGTGACTGGGGTAATGGCTACTGAAAATTCAGATGAACAGAGTCAATATATAATATATATGAATAACATAATATATATGAATAACATAATATGAATAATAATATATTGACAAACTTGTGGACCAGAAACCAGGCTCTCAGCAAACAAAATTTTTTTATTCTGCATTTTTTTTACTCTTCATATCTTACATGCCTCCTAAGGAAACATTTGGGCATTTTCCTGCAGCTCCAGAGTAATAAGTCACATGATATTTACAATGCAGTTTATCCCAATTCCCATACTCCTGGGTGGTGCATGTGCCAGCCAAGCAATTGCCATTGATACAAATCGAAGCGTTAATGGATATCTGTCTCTATGGCTATTTCAGTGGCTGGTGCTATTAGAGCAGTTTATTTGTCAAAATGCTAGATCCGTCATTCCTTTTCTTTTCACCTAGAATAAAAGTTTTTTTTTTTTAAATACTTTATTAAAGTAATGTAGATGATTGGGTTTGATTACTTTCTAATTTCTTTTCTAACTTTCTAATGCAGTTTTTCAACTGTTAATCATTCTGAAATACAAAGCAGTAGGCAAGTCAGGGTTAACCTAACAGTAGCACTCAGCACTGATAATCATAAAATCAAACTTAAGCTCTGTTTTTTAATTTGAGATCATTCTGAAGTTTTAGAATTAAAGAATTAAAATCAGAAGATATAGTTAAATGGCTAAAATACTGTTTTAAATCAAATCTTTGCATATATGACCGGAAACACATCTATAGAAGTAGTCTGAAAAAAAGAAAAGAAAAAGAAAAAAATAGTTATCGAATAAGCATGTGTCCTATTCTGTTTCCTAAACTCCTGAAACATTGGTGTATCGTGTTTTAGAGCAGTGTAACCTCCTTTGTAAGCATTAGCATTTTCAGAAGAAACTGTAATTTAAATATACATTTTTCTCAGTAACTGTAACTGATTACTGTTACATTTATTTTGTAATTAAGTGAGAAAATTCCATCACATAACTCGTTACTCCCCAAAACTGCTAATAACCCTAACACTAACCTAAAACAATTTGCTAATACTCTAATGAGAATGATTTGACTTGTAGTTGCAGAGTTACTTATATTTAGAATATCTGAAGACTATCAAAATAAGTACTTCCACCTGAGTGTTCTTGCTTTTTAACCTCATATATATGAATGTAAATCTCTGCTTTTTAGCTTCCTAACTTCACTAGTTTGTACAAAACAAACTTTCTTTTGCTGTCTGTTCACGGTCTCACCCCACATGCTCTGCTCGCTCTCGTGTGGAGATTCTCTTGGGTACACAGACATTGCCACAAATAATACAAAAAGGCATAAGAACTTCATTGAAGAATATTGCAATATTTATGCAGTGGAACTTCCTGAAACTGTCTGTTTTATTTTGACTTTTATTCCCCAAATCAACAGATAGACTGTAAAAATCCTACCTTGCTTTCATGGCATGAGCGTACATTGGTGCACTTTTTTAGAAAGTCACAAAATACGTACCAATAAGTAACAATTAAGGGGATACTTTACTGTCAATAGAGTACCGTCTTTCGAATGAGATGCTAAACCGAGGTCCTGACTCTCTCTCTGGTCATTAAAAATCCCATGACACTCATCGTAAAGAGTAGGGGTATAACCCTGGTGTCCTGGCCAAATTCCCACTGGCCCTTATATGTTTGAGCCTGTATCAGAAGAAGATGCTGATTTTGTAGAACAACCTGTTGTTCTGAGATTGCACATCGACCCTTCTGAATGGTAAGTTATGAGCGGGTATATGCAAATGTGGTGAGCGTAACTATTACGCCTCTAGACTGTTACGTAACAGTCTGTGTTGTGTTGAAATTTGACCGTTTTTCAGTCGTCTTTTGCAAACACTTGATTTATATAAGAAGTAGGAAACGATGGTCTTTGAGACTCACAGTATGTTATGTCCATGTGCTGAACTGTTATGATTCAACCATGCCAAGGTACATTCAGTTTTCCATTCTATGGCACCTTTAAGTATTTTATATCTATAGATTTAATTTTTTGTAAGTTGTATTTACAACATCGTAATCTATTGTGCTCATAAGTTTGTTCATCTTACGTTAGTATCTGATAACAGAGTAAAAATTCCACTACAAAATATCTGATTAGCATGTTTTTGCGCTTCCTGTTTTTCCCCATTTGAGAATTTCTGTCCAATGAATAAATGACCTTAGCACATGTGCTTACAATTTCTGGTTCACTTGCAGAAAAGGCAGTGTGAATTAAAACTCAACAGAGGATTTGGTCTGAACCAAAGCAAGTGGACTAGCAGACTTTCCTGGTGGGAATACACCGTTACACATCATCCCAATCATCAAGATTTTTTACTGGTTTGTTCCTGTGTATCAGAAATGCAACGAATGTTTGCTGAATTGCACTGATGTTTGAGAAAAGTGGAAACCTTGTGTCACTACTGTCTCTGAAGATCAAGAGGAAATACCAGACCGTCGCAATGAATCTAATATGGGGACGCTGGTGATGTAATGCCCTTTAGAGACACAGGGCTTTGTTGTCATTTTGTCCTCTGCATACTTGCGCACTCCTGATGGGTTGGGTTTGTATCTCTTGTCAGAAGAGCAGCTCACCCAGATAGCTAAAGCTGTGTTCTCTTTGTAATACCACACCATGCGATCTACCTGTTGGATGACCTCATATACTTATACAATTGCTTTGTCCCCTTTTCCTCTTCCTTTTTCTTGGATTTAAATGGTTGTAAATGTACGTTTCTTTCCCAGATGTCACTCACATGTTGTTTTGACATGACCTCATTTGAAAGTCAGTGATTTAGATCTTGCGGTGTCGATGTGGTGCAGCGTTTTGTGGGCGAGTGTGTCATCAGGGATGTTGGGACCGCTGCAAACAGACACCACTGCAGCCAGAATCCCCCGTGACTGTAGAGGAAGTGACCATAATAAGGCCATTAACATTATATAGTACCATCACTATAGAACTGAACAGCTGAAGTTTTAAGTAAAGTTTTCAGTAAATGCTGTATTCTTCAAACACTCTATTCATCAAATAATTGCACTGACAGCTTTGTCATTTAATTCAGTTGTTCTTTTTATTCAGTGTTTTTGATCATTAAAAAAAGATTTATTGCTTGTTCCTAGAAGTTTGATGCAAAATTACTTTTGAGAAGCTAAAACTTTGAATAAATGATTACATTTAATGGGTTAAATTTGAAAATTTGGATTTGTAATTGTGTAGAGCTATGTTAAATGAAATCATATTGGAAGCTTCTTCAGACAAAAGAGGATTTGATTTTTCGTGTTTAATTGTAATCCATAAATATAAAGTTTTTTTCTTTTTGGAAAGTGGGTTTGTAAAAAACAGTTTTTTTTCCATTCCTGTTGTTTCTAATAAACCCACTAAGCTAAAAACACATTGAACCTCATATAAAAAGCATTAACTGAATGTTCTGTGATTGAAACTGATCATTGTCATTCATGAGCTTTACCCAGAGAGAAAATAACACACTTTTCCAATGTTAAACATAGAATAGGTTACAGAAACATTCAGATTAAAAGAAAAATACTAAAACAGTATCCATATTTGTCCAGTCTGGGGTGCGTTTCCCGAACAATGATGTAACTTGCTGATTAACCATCATAGTACGATGCATTGTTTTGGAAACGAACCCACACGACTGTTTCCCGAACACGGTTGCATCGCCGTCGTTTGAACCACATTACTTCAACAAGTAATTGACGCCATTGTTAATGACGTCACACGCATGTGGTGGAGGAATAACTGATTAGAGATCTCCAAGATGCTGTTGTATTGAACATGACACATGTTGACTAATTTATTATTTTTGTTCACTAACATTTCGCTTTGATCTTTGAATCATCGCGGGTTCCCTCTTACGCCATACTTCCCTTAGCCCTTTAAGCACATTTTCAAAACAGCATTTAGAATGGACGTGCAAAAATAAAAAAACTTAAAGGCATTTTATATTTAGATCGAATGTAAGATAAAGATAGTAAAGCATTTTAGTTTGCTTCTTGTGCCCAAGAGCATATTTATTAAAGCCTATACATCTTACTAACAAGAAACTATGCTTCGAACCACAGGTCCAAAGCTGTAGTTCAAACCAAGTTTGTTGATTGCGAATATTCGTTTAAACTATGCTTTCGGGAAACACTGAATCGTTGCTGGTAACTATGCTGGTAACGATGAAACTTGCGACCATAGTAGGCTAACCATGTTTTTGGAAAGCACTCCCCTGGTCAGCAGCTCTTTAATTATTTAGAATGATTAATCAAATATTAACCAAAATTAATGTGTTTATTTAATCAAATGTGAAATATTTATGATTAAACACGCAATTTGGAACATAGGTGGGTTTAAAAATTACATTTTAGACCACTCATGTCATTTTATAACGATACATAAGTATTTAAATTTTCCCCAAAAAATTGATCAGTTTTATTGTGAGGCTGTTCACATATATGGAGGGAAGCATGAGATAGGGAGTTAAATAGGTTACCTGACCTGCGTACAAAGCAGGATTAAGGTTGAAAAGGATTGTTTGCATGACTGGAGGCAGGATGCTGTGTTTCTGTGTTTAAAGACAGCCAGAGGTTGAGAACGGCAGGAGTAACAGCACATTTTGGCTCTCGTTCTTTTGATATCGCTCATCTTACTTGTCAGTGGACAGACACCAACCAAAACAATAGTGGTGCTCTGATTCAGATCTCAGAGAGGCAAAAATAGCCTCCTGAGCCGTGGTCTTCCTGCTGCTCACTGTTTTGCTTCCCCCCATTAATGTCTCCAGGGGTGTGATGTCACTTCCCCAGCATTGATCGTTCTGTTGTGGGTCGAGTGGATGTCCTCCAGCTGCAACCTGTCCCGGTGGCATTGCTGTCAGTCACTTAGTCATGTTACAAAACGCTTCAAAAGTACATTTTAATTAGTGTCTTTTATTTCTTCTACCTTTCATACCATGTTCACGAACAGTTAAAATTTATTGACAATAAAAATAACCATGTTTTTATAGATTTCTTTACAAAATTTCATAAATATCAATTTACCACAAGACAATATTGCCCACCACCTAACCTAACAATGCCTTGTCATAAAAACATTTTAGAAGTTTACCACATGTCTTTGGCAGACAAAGGTTTTTTCTTTTTTTTTTCAAATAATAATTATAGTGGAGCAGATTTATAAAAAAATCTTTATTTTCTAAATATAAAATATTCTTAAACTTTTACACTGAATCCTGAGTGTGAGACGTGAAGATGATGTTACTTGTTGTCTTTTTATGTAAATTATGTGATGTTAAATGTATTTGTGTAGTGAAGCCAAAGACAAACTAAACTAAACTGACTAAACTTATACTTTTACACATTTTTTGTTATAATTTTAAAATATACCAAAGCTGCTTTATATATGTAAGAATTTCAATCTTTTGTTTTAGCCTTTTTCTTCATTATGACAACCATTACATTTATGAACGCCCCCCCCTACAGTCTTCCATAGCCTGCAGTCTTATAAAAGCATAAACCCCACCTTTGAGGTGAACTGGGACATTCAATTTGTTAGAGTCTGTCTTTTTTTTCCAGTTTGTTGAATATTTTTTTTTTTTGTTCAGTGGAATTCCCCGTTATTATATAAAATGTCACTTGGCCTTATAATAATAAGACATCTGCATCTGTTGTACATTTAAAAATAACATTCTGGCTTAAAGACATTGTAGAAAAAGGATGCTTTTTTTTGTAGGAATTCCCATAATGGATATAGCTGATGTTGTGTCCCATATTCACTGATGCAATATTAAAACAGAATAGTTCTTTCTTTCATTCCTCATAACGGCCTGGGATGTATCTCACTGTTGATGTTAAACATCATTTGTTGGTGGTGCAGTCGTTTGTGGGAAAGCCTCACTCAGTGAAAATAGGGAATACTAGTTGCTTACTTACAAGACCTGCTTTAATTTTAGCATTACTGTCAAGGCACAACATTACCTGGACTTTTGAAATTAAACGTTTGTATCTGCAATCAGGCCATCTGCAACCGCCCAACCCCCACCTTTGTGAGGAAAACAGAAACGGATTAGCTGAGCCCCTGTCCGTACATCTTGGGGTTGCCTCCTTACAATGGGTGAAGCTCACTGGCTGAATTGGCATTGAAAGTGGAAGTGTTGCGTCAATAAGGGGCACTGTTCCCATCTGGCCCCTGTTTAGAAAGGAAGGAGAAAATCAATGGTACTTTCCTTCAGGACCGTCCTCTTGTATTAGGTCACCATCTGCCAGTTCTAGACCCCGCTTTCAGTGTGAGTGGAGTAATTAATGTCTTCTGCTACACCTCGAGAATGTGTGCTAACTGTGACCCAGATCTGTGCGTGGTTTGTGTAGATGAATATGTCTGACTTTATTTTAACCTTTCCAAAACCTGTAAAGCTAAAACATTAAAATTGCTGTTGGATGTTTTTTCCATAAAGCGTTTCCAACAGAAATGAGCATAGAATACACTTTTGTAAGATAAAAATGACAAGAATTCAAACTTGTGATTAAATTTACTGACTAAAATGACAGTCTAAGCCATTTATCATTGTCCTCCATTAGCCTACACCATAGGCGTTTTGCACAAAGGATTTGACACACAAACCCATAAAAGGGATTAGGTTACAAACACAAAAATCTAACTTAAGAACTGTTTTTACTTGTTTAAACTTTGGTGGTCAACAGTTTTGTACCAAACCCCTTCCTCTTTCTCCTAATTAAAAAAAAAAAAGATAAAAGAAATTGTGGTTAATTATGAATAGGTATTTTGACAAAAGCCATGTCATACAGTGTAGGTATATGAACAAACATAATCTTCATATTTTAAATGTGTTATTTATTGCTCTAAAACTAATGTTTTTATCAACCTCGCATGAAATTTTCACTTTTCAGTGTTGTGCAGAAAACACAATAACTTGAATGGTTCATTTTAAGCTGTACTTTTATGGGGCTTGAAACTTATGGATCATCTATCATTTCTGCTAGAGGAAAACAGATGCACACTCGAGCTGATTTCAAACCCTCTTGCGGCGCGCACTTGATATGTCATCTGCACGCAATTGAAGCACTCGCGCGCGACCAGTCCTGCGCTCGATCCTCTCTCACCCTGTTATTTTTGTCAGTCGTGGGGCGAGCTTGTTGTTTTAGTTACAACTAAACACCCCCCCAAAACGCCGCCTACGACGACAATGCCATCGTCCATCGCAATGTTTCACATTAGACATCGTACAATGCCAAATTGGTCAACATCGCTCAACCCTATTATGGACCTCATTTTTGTTCTCTATTGTAGGGGCAAAGGATCACAAACATTGCTTAAGCATTTTTTTGTATTCAGTAAGTAATAATAAGTTGGTGCTCTAACAACGAGGTTTACTTTTTAAAATGATGTGCACATATTGTATGCACAGCTACCCAGATCCACCCAGACTGTTTAATTAAGCTTGACCCAATAAAACGTCTAGGTTACTATCGTAACCCACGTTCCCTGAAGGAGGGAACGGAGACGTTACATATGGGAACTCGCC
>JAUCMU010000074.1:20855-37070 GCA_032275025.1 Enteromius treurensis
AAAACAGACTGTTTCATTCTAGGGTCAAATTCTAGGGTTGTAAATGGACCTGTAAAACCGTTTCTGGACATTTTTTCGCCTTACCCAAGCTACATACCTTCTATGTACATATCAGAGAACAATTTAAAATATTCTCTCAATGCATTCTATGGCACCTTTTTAAAACAATGGTTTGACTGGTAATTCACCTGTACATAAAGCAGCACTGCGCTCACAAACACTGTTTATCAGTCATTACAGGAATGATTAAATGAAAATAAAACAAATCAGAGCAATCACCGCAGGTTAGCGGCATGCAATGGATGGATTTGGAAAAATGAATCGTTAATTATTGAGCAAATAAGGTAAAAAGAAATGCATAATATAAGACAATGAAAGTGATCTTGCATCTGTTGTGGGGGACTCCCAAAACAAAAATATGAAATTTGCCTTACTAATAATAGGGGACTTTAATGTGAGTGATGTTCGACTATGACATATTACTAAAATATGTTGATTTTAACAGTCCTGGCAATTATTAAGAATTTATTTAAAAGAAGATTGTTACATCTATAGCAGCCAGGTTTATGTAGCTACTGTACCTGGTCTGAAAGACATTATTGACCATCGCTTTAAACACCAGCCTGTCACCGACAATAGACGGACCCCGGAATCGAAACATGTCCACAGCTCCAAGAGAAGGATAGTAGCCACATAAACGACTGGGAAAACACAAACACACACAAGATGAAGTGCAGATTTAAATCGGCAGATTATGGAAATATGCTTTTATACATTTAAAAAATATACAATTTCAGCTAGAGACAAACTTTCAAGGCTAGATACATTTTGATGACGGCTTGAGAAAGCATGAACTTGAAAAAGTTTGTAAGGTCAAGACCGATAAAACAACAGACAGATATATAGATAGACAGATATGATAGATGACAGACAGAATGATAGAACGATAGATTCAATGGGGTACCCGGCTGCTACTGTAGCCACATTCTCCATCCAGGCCATGATCTGTCCTCCAAATGTGTTTCCATGGTGATTGGCGTGTGGCGGCAGCACCAGCTCGATGCTCTCGACCCGCGTGTGCTCGGTCGACACCACAGGCGCGACGGGCTTCCTGCTACACAGTCCTGAAATGTCAACAAATCCTGTTCAGCACGCACTGACTCATGACTGGACATTCTGATCTCACTCCCGGGTTGCGGTTGTTGTGGCTCTTGTTGGGTCTCATGTCTGTCCTCTGGCTGACTCTATCATGGGATTCTTTCCACTGGAGACACTGTGTGTGTTTGGGCAGTGATTTAAATATCAAATGTTGCACCATTTGTTCTTTTAGAATTTATTGCCAATGAACAACCAATGAAATGATTAGAAGTACACATCTACTGAGGTGTGACATAAAAGCTTGCAGATCCATCTCACAACCTTGTAAGAAGACACAAGTATACACTAATTTAATGACAGTGTAAAGACAGGAAAAGTGCTAACCCTTGTCTTGAAGGTTGTAATAGTCCTTCATGAGGTTCTTGAAGGCCTCTTCATTGTAGAGACGGAGTCGTCGTCTCTCTGAAGCTAGTGAATATTCCAGCACCTCCTCTACAGAGCCTTGAATGTCCAACGGTTTCAGAGACACCTGCAGAAATGGACATCAGTGAACAGTAGTGTAAAACTTAGATTTGATTTGGTTTAATGGGATAATTCACCAAAATTGTTCCTGACCTTTTGTGTCCCTGTTGGTTTGGCAACAAACGTGGAGAAGGCGACGCAAACCCTCTTTGTCACCCCACTGAGCACCTCCTGTACTGTCACATAGATGCCTACCTGATAAACACAGTGGACACTCGAATGCATTATAGTTCTTCCGTTAATATTTAATACTCTTTCGCCTTGTATTACCTCCATACTTGTGTTGAAAGCCCTGTTCACTCTGGCTTTGATATTGATAACCTGCCCAACCCTGAAATAAAGACAGATATTATATGATACGATAGCAGATCAACTTATCACACACCAAAGAAGCACTTGATCTAGCATTTGCTAAAATTGACCTTTGACTTGTCGCTAAAATCTGATTGATGCTAAGACTGTTGTTTCAGGATCAAGGAGGATGACCTCCTTCGATAAGTCATGTTAAAAGACCAGTTCACCCAGGTATGAAAATTTTATATAAACGTACTCACTCTCAAGCCGTTAAAGATATAGATGAGTTTGTTGCTTCATAAGGACAAATTTGGAAAAATGCGTTAATTGCTCACCAATGGATATAATTTAATTTACATGATGAAGGACACATTCCAGTACCTTACAGTCTCTTCAAACTGGATATCATCCATGGAGGCCGTAACACACGCCATTCCTGCATGTCTTTCAGCTTAAAGGAAGAAATGAAGAAAAAAGACTGAGAGATTTATAACATGAACCAGCTAAATGAACCCTCAAAGATGGGTACACACTTATTGTTCAAAATTGCTTGTATCCGTTATTTATATTTCATGTGTCTAACTGGAGCAGAAGCAGGAAGGAGATGAGTGTCGACTATAAGAGAGGGCACGTGTAAATCATTGATGTCTGCTTTCCTCAAGCCCCTTTTCTTCAGTGACGAAAAAATATAGATTTGCACAAGATTTGTGGGTAAAAGGTGGACGGATGCTAGTTACCTTACTCGTTCATAGTCTAAAGGTGACTGCTTATCTCAACCTGCTCTGATGGGTTGATAACACGCCAGGTTGTTTTGGAAATAGAACATTTTTACTGCTTTAGCAGGTCAGTCGAGGTGTCGCGCGCTTTTGCAATTCATTGAAGATCGCAGTCTCACTGGAAAGACTTTATCCAAATGTATTTACAGTATAGGACATTTAAGCAATATTTTGTTTACCACTTGTGACATATTTTGATCTTTAGTATGTCTACAGAGAAATGATGCATCATATTATATGATATATCTGAAGCAATATGAATTGTATAAAGCACTACACAAATAAACGACTTAAAATTCTAAATCAAATATTTATTACTATAAATTCAATTAGTGTTATCAATTGAGATAAATATGTACAATTAATTGAATAATTATATTTGATTTAATAATTTAGAAATTATATATCTAATCATATTATATTCTAATCATTTAATAAATTATTATAATATTTAATATAATAATCACAAGTATTATTTGTGAGTTAAAATATTTAAATAATGATCAGAAAAACAAAATAAACCCTCAATTACACTATATACTATCATTTAATATTTTTTTTTATTTAATGGATGTCATAATAGCAACAAACTATATATTTAGACATAATGATTCCACCAACTGGCCTAGAAGTTGTGATGAATCATGAAGATTAAATATTAAATTAATTAAAACACTTTCAACATGCCACTGCTGGTTATCTAGGTCTGGAAGGGGCTTTGTACCCTAATAATCCAAATAAAAATAGTATTTAGTATACAAATCTACATGGATCACAGTATGTGAAAAATACAGCAAATATATATATTGAAAGTCAAAACATTGTTTAACTGAAGACAATTTAAAACAAATGACAACGTCACAGATTATAAGTCTGATTATAAGATTATAATTCCATCCATCCCACATCTGCATCTACAGCAGTGTCCCCCTCACCTGCCAGACAGGCGGTGGTGTCCATCCACTTCAGCAGCTGTCCTGCTCCCAGCTCTCCCTGGTGGTTTGCATGGCAGGGCAGGATGGACTGGCACATCTGCACCTCTACCGGGCCGGACCCTTTCTTTTGTCCCTTCTCGTCTGTATCTAATGTTCCTCTTGACCAGTTCTGATCCATGAGGCCTTGTTCATAGACGTAGAGTGTTGAAATAAAGGTATAGGTCAGCTCGTTTCTCTCTTATCAAGGCCGATGCCAGTTGACCTCAACTCTGGCCAACTTTGACGTTCTGTGGGACCATGCGACATGTGCCAAACGACCGAACTAAATACTTCTGCAAGCTGCAGGACACTGTGTAGGCTATTCACACACACACACACACCTGTGCAGCAGTTGCTGTTACGACACATGTATTGTGATGTAATCGCCATGTGCGTATTATTAACTTGTTTTATGCCAGAGAGTAATAAAGCTGCTGAGTGTCGTCGGGTCACGGATGTAATATACTGTGAGATGGCAGAATTGAGGAGCTATTTGTATCACCTTGACCTGAAAATGTACCCTAAAAAAATTTGGTCTGAATGTTATGTTGTGGACCTTTACTTTACTATTTAGAGTTAAGGTCTTTTTACACCAACTTCCCATGGTGCCACAAACCATCAGGCGCCACTGTAGAACGGATTCTGATTGGCTGTCAGTGTTAACGTTTACCAGAAGAAAACAAACAAACAAAAAAAAGTGACGGTAACTTTTGAAACTTTTTTTTTTTTTTAGGATCTACAACATTGACAACCAATCAGAAACCAACCAACTTTGAAGCCACGACCAGAATGTCAGCCCAAATCCGATTTTTGTGCAAATCTCGATTAATATCCAATCATCTTTCTAAACAGCAACAAACTAACTGCTTGAAATCTGATATGTGCAAATCCGTTTCCAACTACATTCGTAGCCTATGTGGTTTGGAGTCCTTAAAAGAGAGCATTTAATACTGCACAGTATAAAAACGACCACTAACCATTATGCAATAAATAAATAAATAATACACAATTAAATTTGACCAAAACAGCTGCAATCAAATCAACAAAATAGCACCAATCATACTACCTAGTTGTTTTTCAACACACAGTAAAGATAGACCAAACCAAAAACATATTTAACAAAAATAGTTGTCTTTTCACCCACAGACTCTTTCTTTAGGGAAGTTAAGATAGTTAGGCTAGTAAAGGGGTCGCCATACAAACAGGAGGCTGCTCGGTTTCCGATATAATATCAGTGACTTCAGTGTAAATTAAATTAAAGTTGGCTAACTTTAACCATTTTCATTATAAAGTTAAAACTACAATTTGTACATTTCTCTATTGTAAACAGAAAAAACACTAGTTTAGCACATACAAAAAAAAAAACAAAAAAACCCACAAGCGAAATGATTTGACAGTCTGTTAAACAGCAATGAGAAGCTTTATATCAGTATAGGATATCCAAAACTTCTCGGTGTATTTACAAAAGTCAACACAAGGTAGAAAATAAACACTTCACAAAATCAAAAATCAAACATCAAATAAGTCGAATGAAGATGTTGTACACTCATGATGGGGTCTCTCGTAGTTAGGAAAAAATCTGGGGCAAAGGTTATTACAAATAAACACGAAAACACCTCAGTTATTGTACAGTACTGTTTTAAATAATTCACAGAGACACAGATGAATCAGATCCCCAAGCTATAAAAAAATTCACATATACATTTAAGAAATTTCGCAATAATAATATTATTAATAATAATAATTCCACTTAAAAAAAAAAAAAAAAAGACAAATCAAAGCAAATCACAGTTTCTCCGGGTGACACAACAACAGCTGTATAAATAAGTTGATTATTAGAACGACAGATGTACGGAATCATAATTCCCATCCATGTGCCCTTCCTCTGAATGGACCAGTTTCCTTTCTCCAAACAAATCGTCCTTACTTCCTGTATTCACATGCAAAGATTTTCACAAAGAAAACGTGGTAATATAAGTATCTGTGTATGTCACATGATTAGGAGTAGTTTCAAAACATGACAGAAATATTCTTCGGTAACTGAAGCTAGTGCGATGATCTCGGGTTCAGTTCCTCTCGCGTCCCCCAGTTAAGACATTTTTTTTTTTCTAAGTGTACGTATGGAATGGCTGTTCTTCGTAGGCATCAACCTGAAAAATAAATCTCCTGTATATACAAACAAAACCTCCAAGCTGTTGATCAGATTGGACTGCATTGGAGGAGCACAGATGTGGGAAGGCCGAATGCAATGGGAAATGATCAATTACAGACGTCAGTTGGAATTACAAACACATTTCCGTTAACGACAACTTAACCTGTTGCAATAAAATACGAATCGGCGATGACACAAAGACTCAATTACAGCGCGTCCTCGCCGGGAAGGCGATTTTTAGCATTGCAATTCTGCCATTTTACGAACTCGACCCCCCCACTGCGTTTCCTGCGATAAATCCGTTTACATAGATCTGTCAATTGACATCATATTTCAAGAAAATATGATTTTGTTTTCGTTAAAAACAGTTCAAGTCCATCATCTCTCTTTCTAGGATCAATATATGTCCTTTCATACACACATGCACATGTAACTTTGAATGTACACCCACATATATACACGAAGATATACGTAAATATAGACAGGCTGTTGATCCGTCTATCTCAGCCCAACATGGTTCAGCTTTGTCTCTCGGTGTGACGCGGCCGAGTAGGTGAAAGAATGACATTTGAAGAAAAAAGGAAACGAAGGAAGGAGAGAGAAAGGAGAGGCTTGGACCCATATTCTTCAGAGAGCAGAAGAGGGCTGGCTACAGCGCGCTTGCACAAGTTCCATGTCGTGTGGTGGAATCCGCCTGGATCTCCAAATGAGGTCTTCACACACTCATGGTCATGTTTGGAGAATACTGCAAGGACATTAGAGATAGAGAAGAGAGTTTGAGTGGGTTTTTAAGAGCTCTAAAAGGAATAGTTCACACTGTAATGAAAATCTGGTGAAATTTGACTCAAACTCTGAGAACGTGTCTTCGTCAGGTCTGGAGAAAATGGGCATTACATCACTTGCTCACCAATGGATGCTCTGCAGTAAATGGGTGCTGTCAGAATGAGAGTCTAAACAGCTGATAAAAAAGATGGTGTGGTGCATTTAACCCATCCAACGTGCACACACACACACACACACCGTGAACACACATACCAAGAGCAGTGGGCAGCCAATGCTGCAGCGTCTGGGGAGCAGTTGGAGAACGGTGTCTTGCTCAAGGGTCTCACCTCAGTCGTGGTATTGAAGGTGGAGAGAGAGCTGGTTTTTCACTTCAACCACCTACAATCCCTGCCGGACTTGGGACTCGAACCCATGACCTTTGGGTTACAAAACCAACTCCCAAGCCCCCAGAAAAGATTACAGTAATCTCCAGTGCATTAATTAACAGTGAAAGGATAAGCTTTGAAATAAACATGCATCTTTAATGTCAAACCACTGCTTCTGGCCAAAGTCTATAATCCATAATAACACTTAATTCTTTGAAAAAGTCCATCTACTGTTGTCCTCTCACATCAAAATCCACCACCCGCCCTTCCTCTGAAAGGACCAGTTTCGTCTGTCAAAATCGTCTGTTTAGAACTATTTTCATTTGTAAATGGTGCTTGATCTGTGCATATTTTTCTTATGATTCAGGAGATTGACTTTTATCACTGTGTAAAGTAATATTATGGATAAAAATATGGACAAAAAAATAAAAAACTTTAAAATTTGCAGTGTTTTGCTTCACAATATGTTAATTGACGGACTGGAGTTTACTTGTGGATTATCGTGATGTTTTTATCCGCTCATTCTGACGGCATGCATTGACTACAGTGGATCCAGTGATGGAATACTGCATTTCTTCAAATCTGTTTCGATCAAGAAACAAGCTCTTTCACATCTTGGATGACCTGAGGCTGAGTAAACTTTAAGCACAAATGCATTAGCACACAGGAAATGACATACACTCTCATTCTGGAAAGGGTTGAGGAAATTTCCGCCCATTTCTCCGTCATCTCTAGGAGTTCCAGGCTGGTTGCTCATGCTTAGGTTACCGGGAGAGTTCTGTACAGATAGATAGTGTGATTGTTCAGTTTAATAAGGTTTGTGGATGACCCAACTTGCGAATGAAGTTCAAGGCTGTTATTTTATTACATTTTATGATTATATTTAAAAGTTGCAGCAGCCAAAAATCCCCATTTATGAGGTAATGAATTTGATCAAAATATAAACAGTCCTAATTTAAATACAAATCAATAACTCTTACCTTGGGCATACTGTCCATGTCAGCTGACCCTAAAGAGATAAAAATACAGATTTCGGATTTTAAATTATACTTTAGATGCATAGTTGCAAAAACAGCACTTTTATAACGCATGATTAATCTTCAATGACCACAAGGTGGCATAATCATGCAAGGCAAAAAAATGACAACAAATCAGGAAATCTAGCGTGAAAGCTGCAATTTCACATTGAATTATGACATGCTTTGATACTCTCCAAGCAAAGTAAGTGGACAGCACTCAAAGATGTCTAAGAGTACGTTCTAAAGTGGTTGTTTGGATTAGAGAAGCTCTTACCTAATGATCCATTCATGTGATGAGGCTCCATTCCTGCCATGCCGCCCATCGGACCATCTCCACCCGGACCAATAGGGAACTGTCAAACACACACACAAGCTCATATAACGTTATTATAAAAACTACAGAGAAAGTTTTCAGTCAGTACAGAATGAACAAATGCCACTCAATAGGAACTGAGATGAGATGCATGCGTGTCATTGTTTAAACTCATTCAGGCTCGCTTACATTTTGCCTGTTTCCTCCGGGTGGCACTGTGTTTATCATGGTGTATATATTTTCTCCAGAGTTTGTCGAGTCTGCAGAGGAAGAGCCAAACAAATCATTTTAAAATAATTTAAATAATTCAAAATATAGAAATAAATCAATCACTCAAAAAAGTGTAAAATATAAATACAAAAAAAGCTATGATTATAATAAAAGTAAAAACAATAGTATTGGTATCATTTCAAAATATATACTATTTAAACAAATATATATACATTTAAATATTTTAAATTAAAATTTAATAATTTATTTATTTTTTTAAATTATACGCATGTGCATAAAATTACATATTTTATTGCTTTATTTTAAAAAAATTATAGTTTAAGTTATGATTTATAAATATAGAAATACATTAAATATATTATATAATATGCTGTATATACTTTGTGTGTGTGTGAAAAATCTTTTTTATGTTATATATAATTAGATTTTATTTCCCCCCTCGATATATCCATCCTATGCATGAACAACATCTTCTGCAGTTCTACCTGCAGGGCTAGGCATGATGGGAGTCCCTGGGGGCCCTCCTCCTCCGGGTGGACCCTGAGAAAGAGAAAAGACAAATATGGTTCTGAATCTCACGTTAAACAGATTAATTAGTTTTATTTGCATGCACTTAAGGCATGTACAGGTGTAAATGTGAAGAAAGTCCTGTGTGTGTGTGTGTGGTTCATGACAGGGGCCTGAGGCCCTTGCTGTGGTCAGCACTGTGCATATCTGCTTCATCCTCCCTCTTCCCAAATCTAATTATCTCTCCTCCTCTCTGCTGACTCGGCTCTGCTTTCCCGAGCAGCTCATCTTGTCTGGCTGCTTTCAGTAAGCTACCACAGCTTCCCTTCCACAAATCATCTCAGCCGGGAGTTACTGACAGCGGTTTAACAGAAGATATTGTGTAAATGTCTTAAAATGACATGTTTAATCACACTGGGTATCTCAAATGTGCTTCAATGTATCTGGCAATGTCTAGTTGTGTCAAGGAGTTTTCTTGATTTTTCGCCAGATTTTTAGATGTCTTTCTACGAGCTATGACCTTCATTTAAGCAAATATACATATTCAGTACATTACATAGTATACTACATATCCAGTACAAATGTCAAAACATTCTTAAATCAAAATACATTTTGCACATGTAGCAAAATGACTTTTAGTTTTTCTGACCTCACTGGCAGATACATTTTTTTAAGCAAAAATGTACCTACTTTTGATGTATTAAAAAAATAAAAATAATAATGCTTAATTTTGCATCTCATAAATGCATCTGAAAATACTATTTTAGTCTTTCTACTTCAAGATTATATCATAATAATCAGCAATTATTAGAATGATTTCTGAAGGTTTATGTGACACTGAAGACTGAAGTAATAATACAGCTTAGCGTCACAGAAATAAATGCATTTTACAATATGTCACAACAGGAAACAGCTAATTTACATTGCAAAAATATTTCACAATTAAATACAAAAACAAATTTGACTGTTTTTACTGTATTTTTTATTAAATAAATTTAGCCTTGCTGAGCTAAAGAGACTTCTTGTAATAACATAAAAATCTTCAATATTTTAAACTTCTGACCAAACAGTATTTAAATATTTTCTAAGAATGACTAATAACAACATTTATTAGCTTCCACGACTGAGGACACAGAACTATCTGCGATCTGAAGCACGTCTAACAGCTGGACGTAAACGAAGAGGGTCACGGCACTTACCACATAACTCCCTGGAGACGCCGAGGAGTACGGGATCTTAAATGCCACGTGGATCCGATCAGACAGAAAAAACAGAGAGAATGTCAACAAATCAGATGCTCTTAAAGTGCAAACATTTACCTACAGCTGTAGTGGCTTACATTTTACAACGACTGCTAGGTGGAATGACTCACCGAGTTGGAATTTGGTGGATTTGGCCACGGTCGTGCTCCAGGACCCCTGTAAATGGGGCGAGATATGTTGTACTCATTGACTATTGTACTGTTAATTAGAAAATGATCTGTTACTAGGCAAGTACTTGTTAGTGTAATAGGAAGTACGCACATATTCATCCCAGGCATCCCAGGACCCCCAAGAGCATTGAGTGGTGGTCTCATGCCTCCTCCATATGCCTGGAAAGATAGAAATAAATGTGGTGAAGTGACTTTGTAGTTTAGATGAGAGAAGCAAACATGCGGCTGTAATGGTCATACCTGTGGCCCAAGGGGCACCATTCCTCTGGGTGGAGTCATTCTCTGCATAGCCCCGCCCATATTTGGATGACCTGTCCAATCAAATGATCAAATGCAAATTTGTGATAAATGCATTAGCTGAAAGTGTGCATATTCCCAATGAAATGAATACGTTTTAATTGTTTGAATAATAATGTCTATTTAACCTGTTCAAATATATACTGTATGTTTTAATTTAAAATTAAGAAATTCCTGCTGCTATCAGTATTTTACATATGTTTTAGTATAATTGTCAAGAGTGGCCTCTAGTGGAGCTTGAGGGCACTCGCATCACTTCAACTCTCCTGGACTCAATTCTATTATGGACTCTTTTTCCCACCATGCATTACACACCCGCACCTGCTCACATTTTGTAATCATTACCCACAGCTGTTGTTTCACCACCACACCCACTCACTATATAACTGGCACATTCTCCCATTGACGATGTGGACTGGCAAGTGTTGACTAAGCGAACCATTCCGTGTTTGTTTTGTGTTATTTTGACTCTGACCTGTTTACTGACCCTGTGATTGTTTGCTGCCTGCCTCGACCTTTGCTTTTGTATCTCGACCACGACTCTGTTTGCCTCCACTGTTCCTGTTTGCCTGTCTTTTTGACCCTGCCTGCTGACCACTGAATTAAGATTTGCACATTGATCCGAACACTTCCGCATCAGTCAGTACAATAATAATGTATATTTTAAGTGGTAATATATATGAAAATAAAAAAAACAGCAGGTTCCTAACTACATATTCAAATATATGTAATGTTATTCTTTGTTAAGTTGAATCTTATGAAAACTGTCAAGTAATGTTATTTATATTTATATATTTTTGTATATGTATATATATATATATATATATATATATATATATATAATTTTTTAAGACAAATTTTATGAATGTTGTCAATTTACATTTTAATTCCAATATATTTTGATCTAAAACTAATAATGTAATATACAAAATAAATACAAAATTGGATATTTAATGTAAAACAACATACAAAATATAAATGACAATTTGTTTTATTAAGGATCATAATATTTTCATGACAATTAACCATCAACCAACTGCTCTCATTACTATAACATAAAATCAAAACATTAAAACAGCATGGAAATATTTAATTTAAGATGGATAAAAATAAAACAATCATTTGTCCAGACTTGATTTTCATTACTGAATCACCATAATGAGTTTTTTCTACATTACGATAATGAGAATTCCAGGGGAAAAGTGAAAAGAGCTTAATTGTTATGAAAATAATGTCATCATGGACAACATGCCACTAAAATAGTGTAACGCCTATGCTTTTCATTTGCCTTCTGTCGTTGTTTAGTTTTGGTTTCGTTTGCACTCTTCCTGATTTTCCTTATTTGGTCTTGTTCCTGTTCTTGTTTAGTTAATTGATTACCTGTTCCACCTGTGATCCTCACCTGTCCTGATTTCTCCCTAATGTCTTCCTGTTTAAAAGCCCGTTCAGTTTGTCTTGTCTTTGTTGGTTTATTAACGTTGTTTTGAGTTTGTGTTGCATGTATGTATTCTTTGAGCATTTCTTTATTAAATTGCATCAAGATATATCCTGTCCTGTTGTATCCTGTCTGCGCCTGCCTGCTACAACACGAGACCGTTACAAATAGGCTTCAATATCTTTGTCACATATCATTTATTTTAGTTCTGATTCAGGTGTTAAATACAACACAGACATTTCTTCGTGAGATTCACATTGTAAGCAAACCTTGTTGTCTTGATGGGTCCATACCACTGGGTAATAACGGCTGGTTTCCAGGGACTCCACCTAACGCCTGAACCAGTGAGATACAGTACAAATTAACATACACTTGTTAACATCTTCCAAGCAGGAGTAGATAAGGCCCATTAGGTGCCCTTGGGCTATGACATTAGATCAGGGCTCAAAATATCACATTCATGCAGTCTGACTGGAAATAAAATGTGTAGCCTTAAGCGACAGGAATAAGCAAAATATATATATATATTATTGGAGGGAAATATTAGTCTTGGCTGAAAAGTCTTAGCATGACTCACAGCAAGTCAATTAGACAAGACTGAAATAAAACATTCAAAGCTCCATTATGTGTTTGTATTTTTATATTGAGATGGCACTGTGTATTATAACTAAACTGAAATGGAAAAGCACCTGGTTGGGTATTCTGAGAGGAGGTCTGGGGCCGCCAGGATAACGTGATGACATGAAAGGCTAGAAAAAAGAAGAGATATCACATGAAATCAGCAAGTTCCTACTATAACATTCCTCTATATTGGCTCGCTAAAGCACCAGCTAGATAGCCAGCAGTGACCGTACTGAACTGGGTCTTTTTAAAGATCAGTACACAGTGAACTAGCTTTACTTCAGCTCTGGGGGAATTTACTTAAAGCTTGAGCAAATCAATAGCACCGACAAAGTCTCAAGAGAACAGAAAACAATTATTTCCAAGCATCCAACCGAACAAGACCATTTCCACCTCCACATCTGAGGTAAGATTAACAAAAAAAAACACCCCTAATGGCAAAGTAAGCATGAAGAAAACTACAGAACAAAAGTTTGGGTCTGTAAGATTTTTGAATAAAGTCTCTTATGCACACATACAGTATCACTACAATTTAAAATAACCCTTTTTAAAAACTGAATATATCTTAACATGCAATTTATTTCTTTGATGCAAAGCTGGAATTTTTGCAGTCTTCAGTGTCCCATGATCCTTTAGAAATCATTCCAATGTACTGATTTGCTGCTCAATAAATATTATTAACAATTGTGCTACTTAATATTTTTTTGTGGAAACGATGATGCATGTTTTTCAGGTTTCAGATTAAAATATATATGCATATTAACATTTGATGCATATGTGCATGTAGTGATGCATCTCTAAGAGTTAAAAGGTGTCTTATTGATCAGTTCACGAGGCTTTGGTGGTCACGTCTCATTTCAGACATCAAAGCTCAGACGAGTGGCCAATCTGTTTTTGGGCCAGCATCTATCGATAATTAAGGGCAATAAGAGGTTCATTCAGAGTCAGTCATTATGATGTGAAAATTGGAAGTCTTCACTGGGTTTTCATGAAAATGCAGCTCTTTGTTCATCAAAGGGAAGGCAAACATAGAGAGAGAGGTGTTCCTGTGCCCTGAACACAGCTGTGCATTTTCAGCCACATTTCTATACGTGTGCATCTCTATGAAATACAGCCTGAATTACAGAAGCGCTCAAGTCCAAACAAAAAGTGGAGGGGCTTCAAAAGCAGACACTCTGCAGATTTAATTCTTCATACTGCATCAGGGAACATTTCAACAAACACAAAAGTAAGAGAAAGTTCCGATTCGGAGTGTGGATCTTCATAAGCAAGTAACCATAGCAACAGCAGGCTGCTTGGGCTGCTTTTCCGATAAGATTCACATTAGCCAATACATCGATAAAATATAAATACTGACATTATCTATTCATTTATCAGATTTAAAGTTCACATGCCTTTAGGGATCTCACACACTTTCTATCAGAGTCACCTGTGGTTGCTGAAAATGCTTACATCATTTTGATTCATATTGATTCACTAAAGAATCATTTAGTTCGACTAAACTGGTTCAAAAGAAGCAATTCAAAAGAACAGTTCTCTGTCAGTTATACAAAATCTAAATAAATTGTATAGCGTAGACCAGAACACAAATACTATACCCACCACACAAATTTCAGTGGAAAACTGTTTTACATGACTTCTATAAATAAACAAGTATTAATAAATAAACAAGTAAATCAAAATGTGTGCACAAATTGTAATGTTTATTTATGTTCAAACACACACTGACATGGTGTGACGCAGGCAGGGTAAGCAATGGCGTCAGAAGCAAACATAGGCAATCCAGAGACATAAACGATAATCCAGGCAAAGGTCAGGGCAGGCAGCAAACAAACACAAAACAGGGTAAACAGTCCAAGATCAAGACACCAGAAAATCAAAGACAGGAAATACGATAGCCAGAAGCAATCAAGACTTTGCGATTGACTGTCTGGTGAAGCTGGCTTTTATGCTAGTGCTAATGAGTGTGTGTGGGCGTGGTGATGAGCAGCAGGTGCTTGATTAGTCCAGGTGTGAGTGATTAGCTGGTGTTGTGATTGTGCAATGGCTGCTGGGTAATGTAGTCCAGGTGATAGTGGTGAGAGTTAGTGGTGATGTTGTTGGTAAAGCTACCTGAAAAACTATGGGCAAGTGTAATAAGCAAGGGCAAGCTTTAATACCAAATATTTATTTGATTGAGTTAATAGAAGTTAACCGAGTGTCTAAAACTTTGAACAGTACTGTAGCTTTCCAGGTTTTTTTGAAGCATCTTGGGTTTTTTGCTTATATATATATATTTAAACTGACAGTATAGCAGTACGGTCACTCTTAAATTTGAGAACAGACGTTTTAAATCTCTGACTGCTTAAATCTGGATCACAATGTACCTAGACTAGAAAGAGCGTTACATGTCTGTCTCTTGCGGGAGCCGGATCGCAGTAAGAGTATGTGAGAAGTACTACATGCGCTCAGGGATTGGGCTCAGTTGCTCAGCGCTGTCTGACATGCTCACCGCGGCCCTGCACACCTCGGTCACTGATTAATTATGGACCGAGGTGAGAGGCCTGCATTTGTCCTCTTTAATAATAGACCAGCAAGGTCTGTGGACTTCACCGACGTGAACAGAAAGGTCTCCTTACAGGTAGAAGAAGCAAACAGTACATTCTCAGCCCATGTTTACTACTAGCCTCAGGTTACAAGCCATGCTCATCAAGAACCAAAACCCTCAAAGTACTGTAAATATACACCGCCTCTGACCACAAACACACTTCAGTCTGCGATGTTTCATGAATACCTGCCCAGGTCTAATATCTAAAAGCCAGAATAAAACAGAACAGGTCATTCATCTAATCTAATATCTGCCCACTGCATAATTCATGGCTTAAGCTTTCTAAAAATAACACACCGGCACAATCATTCATCTCTCTAACAGGTTTTGGCAAAAAAAAAAAAAGGCACAAAGAAGGTAATCCGGCTTAAGGTTGGAATTTTGAGCGTGTCCGTACGTGCCTGTAGACCGGTCTATTTTTACAACTTATTAATGAAATAAAGTGAACATGCATCAGAGAATAAAATCAAGGATGTGTTGACATTCTATAGAAATTTGAGCGGATAACTAGTCAAATAGTTTTGATCTAATATGATAAATCAATAAGTCTGTTTGTTGTTTTTAAGCATTATTTCAATCTAAAAGTGCACATGGGTGAAGACATTAAAACTTACTGTATATAACATACAATATTTAAGTACGGGATAATGTACAGGCAGCCGGTAGTTATCGCAGAAATAAGCCCCGACAGTGTGATCAGGACCCGACGCAAAGCGGAGACTGTACAGTACTGTATGTGAGCTCTAACATAGCGGGAGGTCATTTGCTCTTTCTATTTCAAGTTATCAAGGTACAGAGACAATATTAAA
>JAUCMU010000074.1:49520-61904 GCA_032275025.1 Enteromius treurensis
TGGCGAGTTCCCATATGTAACGTCTCCGTTCCCTCCTTCAGGGAACGTGGGTTACGATAGTAACCTAGACGTTATGTTTACAATATCCACAAACAAACGCTCCAACTTTTAGTTGCTGTCAACATTTCTGAGAAACATTCCTTAAAGCTGGGACAAGAATATGACCTACTGTATGTTTGTCAAAAACGTAGATTCAATGAAGACTGCAACCAAATCACGCAAAAAACATTTCAAATGAAGCTACACCACAAGCTAAAAATGTAGCTAAATATTTATAAACATAACAAAACGGCAAAAATAAATATAAAAAAGAAAACTTAAGTCATAATTTGAGCAATAGGTGCAAGATTAATCTGGCATAATAGTAGTGACAGCAATAATTTGTCTCAATAAATATAAATGTTGCATTTATAAAAAAATATATGTAAATATTCAATTTTTTAATGATTATTTTTTTAATTAATAAATGAAAAAAAATGAGCTAAAAGACTGAAATGATTTTTGTGCAAAAAATAGCTAAATACATATATATAATAATAATAATTAATATTTTAAGAAAATGTGCAAGGGCTCTACTAAAAATAGCTATATAAATATTTATTAAAAAATACATATAATTAAAAACAAAAAAACATCAAAACAAATAAAAAAAGAGAAAATATTTAATATTTAATTGTTTTAATAAAATGTGCAAGGGCTCTACTAAAAATAGCTATATAAATATTTATTAAAAAATACATATAATTAAAAACAAAAAACATCAAAACAAACAAAAAAAGAGAAAATATTTAATATTTAATTATTTTAATAAAATGTGCAAGGGCTCTACTAAAAATAGCTAAATAAATATGTATTTAAATAATATTTAATGTAAATTCTTTAAGCTAAATCTAATCAGTGACTTCTAACTAAAAAATTTAATAAAACAAAGTGAGAAAGGACTGAAACAAATCAGTGACTCTTTTATTGACTAGTTCATTAAAAAGTACCATCAGAACAACTTGATTCACTGAAATGAATCTCTGCAAGAATTTGCATTAATAAGCCAAGGATTCATATATATATATTTAAAAGAACTGTAGCATTTTGTCACACTGTGCCTTTTTGCTAGTATTTGCCTGAGAAATGAGCTGTGGTCTCGCTACTGAAAAATGTAGTTGGTAACATCACTATTTTTAGTTAGTCACTCCATAAAGCTGTTAAGGCAAGCTATGTTTTGTGTAAACTGCAATATAGTGTGTTAAAAAAGCAAAACAACAAATGTTACAGAGACCGTCAAAGTGTGGAGCTTCAAGCTAATCCAGCCAAGAAATTTGGATATAAAGTAATTAATTAAAAACACTTTTTTCCCCTCATTACTGTTCCCATTTAGTAGTTTGGGAACATTGGACGCAGCCTGCCATGAACATCCATCTGTTAGCGCATAAAACGGCCAACCACAATATATTAGCAGCTGAATCGCTTGTAGTGACTAATGTGAAGAAAGCTCACAAATCCCTCCCGTAATTTACCTGGGGTCAGTTAAGGACATGTGGAGATTTGGGGTCCACTCTGCAATCCTCAAATCAAGCCTCTTAAACGGGATAGCACACAGTATGGGGTCCTGGGACGGGATGAAGCGGTTAATGGTTACCCCACTGTACTTCCCCAAGAGGTAAATCCGCTACAGGGACCGGTAATAAGCATCTCGCTCTGGCGGCCAGCGTCGGTGCCAGCTCTGCTGTACAAGTGGACAAACATTTGGACTGGGAATTTCTCCTGGGAAGCCGAAAACACTGCTGGACTGAAGTCTGTTCCGTCTTTGTTTTGGCAGGAGTGCTCGACGCACATTTGTCAACGCTCTGCGATGCCTTTGCAGTGACGATTAGCGGCTCAGATCGGAATTAAGATGCGATTACTCCTCCTGCTGTTCTGTGTTGACATTGTATCTGCTCTGAGATTCATTCAGCTGAATGTATAAAGTTCACCTGAGCTCATATTCACATACAGAGTGAGAGAGATTAAAAAAACAAAAAACATCTACAGTACTTTGTGATGCACAATTATGTCCACTGCATAAAAAAAAAAAACATTAATATATTCAGGGCTTGATAATGATAATGAAATATGTTATTTCTTTGTCAATATAATTGTTTGATTTTCAACAGCTGCAAATCATTATATATATACAGTGAGTTCAACAAGTATTTGTTCTCTTACTTAGAAATCATGGAGGGGTCTACAATTTTAAGCATAGGTGCATTTCCACTGTGAGAGACAGAATCTAAAAAGAAAAATCTGGAAATCACATTGTATGATTTTTTTAACAATTTATTTGCGAATTACTGTGTCAAATAAGTTTTTGGTACAGAAGCCTTTGTTAACAATTACAGAGGTCAAACAGTTGAGTGCTGTCAAACATAATTTTGTTTACATAATTATGGATTATTTCGGATGCGATTAATCATTTGACAGCACTAAATATATATATATATATACAATTTGTGTGTGTATGTTTTTATTTCATTTTTAATTTTCATTGTCAATTTTTGATGAAATTATTTCAAAATGTCTCATTACATTCTTCACAAATCTTCCTTTAAAACACATTAAATAATACAATATAAAAACTCACAAACTTAAATTTGAATCATAAAATTATGCATACATATAATTTCAAATAATAATAGTAGTAATAAAAACATTTTAATTGCTTGTATTAGTGCCAGTAGAAATGTTGGCGAGGCAAGTAGAAATCTTCAGGGAAAAACAGCCTTACTGTTAAATCCCTGATATGACCAACCGTGTTTACATAAAAACACAAATACCGTATTCATCAGCTTTAGTGGAGGCGTTGTTAATCATTTATCTGAAGAGGTTAGCCATTTATAACGGAGATCATTAAACGATACGGTAGCCAAAACAGCCGGTTTATTTCTAAAGGTCAGAGAGAAGGTGAAAAATGGTGTCCAGATCTTGCTAAAAAAAAAAAATCTGCATAATTAAATAAATATGTAGTAAAATACAGCCTCGGTGCTGAATCTAAAGGTGGGGTAAACACCCGTACTATTTGGACCATTATACTGAATGTCAACGGCCATAAGTCAATTGTTATCAAATACCCAACCAACAACAGGAAACCTTTAGGAATGAGAAACAAGGCTAAATATACCCACTTCCTGCACCAGAGACACATTTGCAGCCATTTTTAGCTGAAAACAGTCAAAGTCAAACATAAGTGTTGAAACTTAATAGATGCATTTTTGATTTTCAGTTTTTGGCCTGTTGCTAAGTGGTTGCTAGGGTGTTCTAGACCTCAGATGTGATTTGTTTGTCCTTTTTTATTAGGCTAGCTTGAAACTGATTGACAGTAAATCATAATCGTACTTTAAATACTTCTGCTGAACATATTACAAACGACTTTGATTATGATTATAGGTGCCATTAAAATCATATATTTCCCAACAAAACTGAACATATGTATTACGAATCACTGAATCGTAAGCGCACTTCCTATCGACGGTGCGCTAATATGTGTCAGTCAGACGATACAGGAATCAAGGTGATGTCATGGTGTTTCAGGGAAGTGAAGGCTAAGACAGAGCTGCATACTCAATGGCACAAGCCCAAGCTGCTAACAATCACATCAGGTCCTCATTTCAAAGCCCAGATGAAAAAAAAAAGGTTGCCTAGGAAACGGCTCCAGTGCACTGCACCTCCCTGGAGGTCCACCAACGCTAGACGAGGAATGAGATCCAAGCGCTCGCCCGGAATAAACCGCACTGTGTCGAAACTCCTCCATCCGACTAGAGCAATTACAGCCGACTATTACAGTATCGTCTGCACACTGACATGTCACACGCGTGACCACAACAAAGCCATCGTGTGGTTTCTGATGACACGAGCCGCTCGCCGTGGCTTCCATCCCAATGGCCAAAGGTTGATCAATGGAAAACTTTGAGAATCCACACAAGGATAACAAATTAGGCTTCTTTAATATCTCAACCGAACCTCGCAGATGTTTTCTTGAGGACCAAGATCTCAATAACCCCTAACCCTAAGATGTCTCAATCACATCTGAGAACCAACATAAACAGAAAGTGATATCTACTTAATACCTCAACTGTTTTTTATAGATGAAACCGAGTAAATTGAGACTCTGATGGTTCTTAGATGTTTCTTCTGAAAGAAAAAGACAAGTATTGTAAGTGATGTGGCTGCCATCACAATTACTTCGTGGCTGGTAGGGGGTTGTGAAAGGGTGAACTTTGAGAATCAACTAAGGAAATAAAAATCACAAATTAGACGTCTTTAAAATCTGGCCTGGAAATAATTAAATAATTTAACAGCTATTTGTTTTAGAGTTTTGTGGCTTTCAATACAATCACCCTAGAGGATAGTACAGGGTAAACTCTGAGAATCTACACAAGAAAGAAAAATCCTACAGGAGATCTCGTAAGCATCTCGTTTGGTTATCCTAGAAAAGATGATTCTGTCCCTAATGTCTCTGTGTAAATTCAAATATTTCTCATCAGATTTTGCCAAAACCAAATGATCTGAGCTATGCACTTCACATCCAATTAATATTATAGCTTTATACTCTTTGTGTGTGTCTTTTCATTGATAACATTTTTGTGAAAAAAAAAATCTAGTTCAAGCAATCAGGGAGAGGGACGGCGTTTTTCTCATTTTGCAACGAAATGAAATCTGAAATGCACACTCTTTATGTTAACCGAAAGAAAACTGCTTGCTTTGAAAGCGACTTCATATAGATGATAGGTTTTTTGCCTCAGGAGTTTGCAAAAATGTTGCTAAAGTAGACTGCATAGCTTTGATTATTTGGAAGAATTTGATGAGAAATGTTAAAATTTTATTTTGAGATCTCGGAAACTTCCATTTCTTGGAAAATCGAGTAATCATACTGTAAACAAAAAGTAAAAATACAAAAATTATTATTAATGAAGAAGAAGAAAAGACAAATCTGTAAAGATAAAAAATCCCCAAAGCTGGCTTCTGAATTTTCTTGCCTTTGGGATAAAATAAAATAAAATAAAAAATTAAATTAAATTAAATTAAAAATAAAATATAAAATTAAAAAACAATTAAATTAAATTAAAATTAAAATTAAAATTAAAAAAATTAAATTAAAATTAAAAAATAAAATTAAATAAAATTAAATAAAATTAAAAATTTAATTAAATTAAAATTAAAATTAAATTTTAAAAATAAAACATAATAAAATAAAATAAAACAACACAAAATAAAATAAAATAAAATAAAATAAAATAAAATAAAATAAAATAAAATAAATCTCATTGTTAATGTATAGTGAAGGTATGGGGACATTAGCAATTAAATTTTTACAAACATCTGAGATAAAGGTGATATTTCAGGGTATAAGTGAAGGGTTTGGCACCAACTACAACAGAGGCTATGTGGGGTGACAGAAGGGTGGTTCCTTTGGGTGGGGTTGGATTGAGCTCAACTGAAAATATCGCACTCTTCACATACGTCTCTCTACTAGATGATTAAACTCACGTCGACCTCTGTTTTAACTCTCCAGATTCTAAGCTGACTTCAAGTCTCAAGAAGACCCGCAGATGCTCTATAAACCCAGATCCCCCACGCTTTCCTCCAGTTCATCTCTGGTGTTGTTAGTTAGCAAATGGGCCCGTCCTGCTCTCTGCAGCATGAGCTCATGGTGCTGTTGTGGCTTGTGGGTCTGGCCACGTCTGCATGGCAGGGCTGTGTCATCTTCGGCGCCAGCGTGAATGTGCACTCCAGAGTTTTATCAGTTCATCAGAGGTCTGGATGCGGCTCAAGGCTGCTGGACTGCCTTACTGCTCCCCGCCAGTAAAACTGCTCCCGTAAATATCATTAACTCTTAGATATGCCTTGTCTTTATCAGTTTATACAGGCGAGCGTGAATAAAGTAGCACCCATTGGAAACCTTCATTGCTTAGAGATTGCTCAGAGATAGCTTAGCAGACTTTTTTTTTACATATTTCTACAGACTTTTTAATATTTTTTACATAACATTTTTGCGAGTGATAAAGTTAATCACAATGAGGCAACTGCACACGTACAGCACAGATTTGGAGCTATAAAATTTAACATAGACTGCACTGACTATATTATTTATTCAAGCATGTGATTAGAAATGTTGAAATCGAATAAACAAATAAATACAATAAACAAAAATAAATAATGCGCCTCAGAAGAAAACAAATCCGTGAAGCTGTCTTTCCTGTTTAAAATAAAATAAAATAAAACATGAATACGTCTGAGGAGAAAAATCTAAGAACCAAGAAACTTAAAAGGCCTTTGTTTAAACCTAATTTCTGTCTGGAGAGACAATTAAAACATTACACGAAGGCGATCTCTGTACATTCTTATTTTTTCTAAATGAGGCCTGACCAAACCGTTAAACAGCATACAAAAAGTAAGATGAACTGATTGTAATAGTTTATTTTCTGTAGCGGGAAAAACAGAGCTGCAATTATGTTACTGAAACTACAGAAGTCTAGACAGAGAGCAGCTCATTTCCAGGGCGCATGCTGCAGCAATGGAGTATTGACTGGAAAAGACTGGAATTGTATCTGTGACAGAATGCCAGATTACCTAGATTGTAGATTAGAAGTAAATGGGTGCAGCTGGAAAAAGGGCTGTTTCTAATGTGAACACAAACTACAGCACCTGCCAGCAGCCCATCTTTACCCCTGAACACAGCAGCGCTGCGACTGCCAGAAACACCAACTTCAGCAAGCCACAGCAATACTGCAATTAATGCCAAAATTCCTTACGACTTCATCAGAGATGCACCAAACGCATAATTCCCTAGCAACCGCACAGAACACCATAGAAACCACAAAGAAACGCGCTACAAACCACCAAACGCCATCGCAACTACCACCTACAATGCAATGTAAAGCACTGAATGTGAAGAATTATATGATCTGTGCTACCCTTAACAAGTAAGAATATCTGGAAAAAACATTTATTGTCAATAAAAGGACATTTCGTATAAAAGCTTGTTTCTGCCAGGTTTACTGCATGTAAATTTTTTTTTTTATTTACCACAGTTCAGTTTATATCTCGTAGATCTGGCTCATGGATCATTGATATAAACTCTGAATTATGAAAAAATATATTTTATTGAATTGTATTGAATAAATTGTAAGAACTATGTCCTTTTTCTGACTTTAAACATTTTTTTTTACATCCCATTGCAACTTTTAATCTAATTTTTTTTTTTTCTTGCAATTTGGATTTTATATATCACTATTTGCATTTTTCTTCTCAGAATTGCAATTGATCTTTTTGTCATTTTAAGTTTAGATTTAGCAATAATTTTTTTTCCAAACTGTGAGGAAAAAAAAGTCTAAACTCAGAATTACGAGGCAAAAAGTCACAAATAATTAATCTTTATACCGTGGTGGAAACTGGCTTCTTCAGATTGATTGATCGAATTTCTTTCAAGCTGGCAAAGATGACCAGATTACTTTTTTTTTTTTGCTCTCTGAGGATGCTCGAGGAGAACGGGGAAAAAAGAAAACGCTGTGTCACTGGCCTGAGATTCAGACAGACTGATCTATCAAAGAGAGCACGGCCTCAGAAATACACAATCATTACATCCACGTCTCTCCCGATCCCTCCCATGAGGCTCTGCTGATCCGAGGTGTATCCGACAGACTCTGTAATAACCCTGGCACAGTGAAGAGAGAGAGAGAGAGAGAGAGAGAGAGAGAGAGAGAGGGGCCAGACCCAGCCAAAGGTGACATTTACACAAGAGAGTGCATAAAAATATAACATATCCAAACATGCTTAAATCCGACAACAGACACAGAGTATTGCGTGTAATACACACACACTTAAATGGTTATATAAAGGTGTGTAAACATGATTTGTCAGCAAATTCTCTGGATTACGGAAGATGATGTGCGTTCCTAACATGCTGAGGAGAGCCTGACAGTTCAGGCCTGAAACTCGGCAAATTCACACTAGAAAAGAAAAAACCCCGAACTGATCGCAAGTTTATCCATAGATGCCTAACTGCATGACAAATTAATACTCCTACACCAAAAACAAAAGAAAAAAACGAGAGGAACAAAATTGTGACGCAGTCTAAAAGACATGATCCTTGCTTGCCTTGTTTGTCGCCAATTTTCAAGGATAAAGCAGTATATAATTTTGTAGTACAAAATATATTCAGCTGTTATGGCTGTTATTAACAATTATTTAAAATCATACTAAATGTTAAATAAAATTTTTAATAGAAAATAACAATACATTTCCAATAAAAAAATATTCCAACTAAAATATAAAGTATTTCTAAAACAAATAATTAATTTTTGTACAATAAATTAAATGTTAAACAAAAATAATACTCTTATGTAAAAAGTACAAAAATAACAATACTATTTTAGACTCAATACAAAAACAAGAATATATATTTAGAAGCAAAAGAAAAAATATACTTTAAAAGAAGGGAAAACTAAATAAAACATTTCTAATATAAATAATTTAAAAAAATAAGATTTTAGTAAAAATCAAAATAAATAAATAATAATAATAGCAACGACAACAACAATAATAATTATAAATAAAAATAAAAATAATAATGGCATAATTATTAACAATATTAATTCATGAATAATTGAAAGTTCTATGTTAAATATAAAATACTAATATATGTGAATAAAAAACTATTTAAGGAATAAAACAAAACAAAAATAAAACCATGCAAAATGCGTTCAAGATATTCCAAAATAATTCATGGCTGGTATTTTCTGTCTTGACCTGGTAACAAACAGCTAATTTTAGACAGTGCATAAACACTATGCACAATAATGCAACAATAAACACTTGACTTAATCATTCGACTAAAAATGGCATCAATGACACAGACTTAGTAAATGCATGTCATCAAGGCAGCAGTTATGGATTGTTTAAAGGCATTTTAGTGCTTGTGCGTCACACTACGACTCCAGCGCCACGACGTACTGATGTCATTACGATCGTTCATGTCACAATCATAACACTCATCAATGTAAATCTGTTCAGTGTCATATCCTGCTTTGATTAATATGCAGAATCTGACTAATTAGATGCCTAATTAATTCAGCAGGGCCTCCTGGAGATGTTTTGGGGCGACGCACAAAAAATGCCTTGAATAGCATGCTGTCAGATGCACCATAAGATAGCCGAAGTGTATTAAAGTCAATTCAAACACACAAATAAAAGACATTAAATGTTGATAAATACCTAATATGCTTAAAAACAACAAAGTAGCTTTTAAAAGTAACCGGTGTCTGATAAAACATGATGTTTTGGGGTTCGTTCAAATCTCAAATCCTAAGTATGAACAAACATGACTAACAAGTACTAAATAACTAAAAAACGAGGTTAAGTTGAAACAAATTGCATCAAAACTGCCTTTTGGTTGTAAGCACTGTATCGTATTGAAAGTATTCAATCATGGAAAGTGAGTCTTAGAGGGACCAATGGAGTTACTGGATGCAAATTTATTCAAAGCATATGCAAAATTATGAACTCCCATCTATCGGCTTCTCATCTCTCTATTTCACTTCAGCTCACGTTAGGAGGTGTAGCCGGAGAAGATTCAGTGAAGTGGGGATTTTATTTAATATATTTTGCCTTAATTCTACATTTCTGGGGGAGCTCTTGCTCCCGAAACATTAAAAATAAATCTACTTTACAGCTGAAAGTAAAAAAAAAAAAAAAATTAGAGAGGGAAGAAAAGACCACCTGCATCTCCCAAATCCCATTCGGCATCCCTATCCTGCATTATGAAGGAGCTTGTCAGGCAGCGAGTGGCCGCCTGCCTCCTCTTCCTCAGTCTGCCGACTCGCTGCTCATTCATCATTTACACAGGCAGCTGAAGCTCAAATACTGACTCGCTGCCTCGTACCGCCAACCACCAGCACTCATACAGCACTGCAGCAAAACTTTCAGAGCTTCTTCAGCTTAGAAAACATTACAGCAGCAAACTAAAACTCAGAAAAGAAAAATCATTCATTTCAAATTGAGCAATTACAAGCAGAGTTGTCAGCATTTTAAATACTACTTTGGATACCACAATGTCATCTAATGATGTTATTGTTCGCAAACACTACTGAAAATTACTTTTGGTGATTGAAAATATTAAATAATTAAATAAAAAAATAACGTAAAATTGTCTATTGATCTTAAAGAGGCGTGCTTTGCAACTTACTGAAATATAAAGTTTATATGATAAGATAACTAAAACAACATTAAAAATGAAAATGAAAACAAATATTACTAAACATTAATAAATTTAAAAGAGGTAAATGAATTCAAAATGAATGAGAAAAAATTCAAAACCAATTTAACAATCAATAAATACTATATTACATATACCACAAATAAATATAAAAATTATACTATAAATAATCACAATAAAATAATAATACCAATAATATTAATTCATGAAAAGTATTTTTGCAATTTTGTACTTTTACTTTAATTATACTGCTATTATAAGTAAATATAAATATATATCTATTTATATTATTATTAAATAATATGACCAAAAACAAAATAATATAAATATTTTAATAAAGTCTAAAATTATCTCTCAATGAAAGAAATAATTATAGTTTTATAGGTATTCTTATTTAGGCAGTTATATTCATTTAAACTTTCAGAGGGCATTTAAATAAATAAATAAATAAATAAAAGTTCCTCCCTCAATTTCTGAATATTTACACAAACACTACATTACTGTTGAGAATGAAAAAACAACAACAAATATTTTAGTACGGCACCAAAGCATACATGCATTTGTGAATTACAGGTTTTTTTGGCATAGTTTAGCAGTCACCCTTTTTGCTGAAGCTGAGCATATGCTGAATTCTAGAGCATGCTATCAGACATAAAGATAAAATGCATATCTGGGATCGTGTGTGACAATCGCTTTCGATGCATAATGCCAAGAGAGGAAGAACATTTGTAATGCAGAAAGCATTTTAACAACAATCAAAAGAAAGTGAGGCCATTCGGAAATCGTATTACAAGGGTGGCCGTGCACTCAAAGCAAATGTGTCCGAAATGCGTGGCTCGGAACAGGCCGTTTTTTTTTTGCATCTTAATCCAGTTAAAATCACGGCAACATGAGCCCGACAGGAAACCGGGAGCAATTCAATCTTCAATTCTCCTGCTTATTAGGAAGCTGAGTGCTGGCTAGCACAGAGCTTAGTGATGCAACAGAGAACAGGGCCGAACCCAGACACGGTGAGCCGAATGCTGGGTAAACATCGGCGACGAACAGCCTCCTTCAAGCAGCTCCAGATTGGAGGTGCGGAAAGAGAAAACGCCGAAGCTTATCCCAAAGTCTCATCTGTCCCTTTCCCAAAGCCCACGACAAAGAAAGCAGCCGTGTATACTGTGGAGGCCGATCTTCCTGCCAGACTTTAATCCGTGGAGAAAAAACCCAATGAGGATGCTTGGGGCAAAGAGGCGGCACGTCGACTTTGATCTGTGCAGAAGTTGACTTTATTGTGGGGTTTTTGAAAGCTAGCCGTCTCCCCGCGGTTTGAGCAGCCAGCTGTTTAAGACGGGAGGCAACCTCCCAGAATCTAAACTCAAAAGGATGCTGAAAACTCAGTGATGGTGATGGTGCCGATCCAAACCATATATGATTTACATACTTCAAAAGCAGATTGTAAGAGGTTTAAAACGCACTCTATTCGTCCAAATCCAGACACAGTCTGCATAAATGTGTGACAAGCATCAAATCCCCCGGCTTGCACTACCCTGACACTTTTGGACACTTTTTATCTACAGAACAGAAGAACGAGGACAGGAAATAATAGAGAGGATTTCCCACATGTGTCCTGAACTGTCAGGCCACGGTTCCAACACCATTCTGGCACTGCTAGTATGAGACACATACGGCGGTCTGGAAAAACAAAAACTGCAGACAGACTGAAATGTAACATCCCGTTTGGTTAAAGGACGGATATTTGTCGCAGTGTATTTAAACTTATCAAGATTGTGGCGTTCAGAATCGGACTGAGACTGTTTTAAATGCAACTCTCGGATTTGAATTCAATTTGTATCGAGGTAGCAAACAAGATGCAGACTTGCAAATTGAATTTGAATTTAAGGGAAAGTTCACCCAAAAAAATGCTTAGATATTCTTTTTAGATATTTAGGGACCCAGATAATTGGTAGCCATTAAATTCTATAGTATATATTAGTGGTGGGCCATTATCGACGTTAACGTGCTGCGTTAACGTGAGAGTCTTATCGCGCGATAAAAAAAATCTCGGCGTTAATCTATTCACAAAGTTGGGTTGACTTTGACCTTGATATTTTAGCGCGGATGTATACCTAGCCAAATTGCAGGGGCGGACTTATCCA
>JAUCMU010000074.1:80154-90626 GCA_032275025.1 Enteromius treurensis
GTGCACTGCATACAACCTTGTTTCCATTGCCATTTCTAATTGGCCAGCAAGCCAGGAACGCGAGATTCGACCATTTTAATTGGCTGATAGGTTTGTCACTCAAATGTCAGAGGCGGGGGAAAAAACCTCAGACTCCTGAGGTAAGGTAATCGCGGGAGTTAAAACCTCGATATCGATGCGATGAAGGTTAATCGTGCAGCCCTACACTTTACTATACACGTTAGGTTTCTATATAGATGTGAATCCCTCAAGGGAGTGTTAACAGGTCGGCCAATCTGGTTTTGTCCGATAAAGTTCACTTTTTCAATCACAGTCGCAGACCTTACATATGCAGGTAAAATCAAATTTAATTGCCTGAAAAAACAAGCTAACAAACTTAATAGCTATCATTTGAAGTGCCCGCCACTGGGGCAGAAAAACAATGAAAAACTCACAACCAGTTCGTACATATTTTACGAGGTGCATAATTCATACAACCTCACTGGTTCAATTTTGTACGATTTGTCTAAACTCCAGTGATGGGTAGATTTAGGGGCGGGGGTTAGGTGTAGGTTATTCGTACAAATTCATACGAATAAGCAACTCATAAAATACGTACGATTTAGAAAAATGAGGTAAATAAGTTGTACAAATTAGCCACTTCAGAAAAATATGTACAAACTACCTTGAGATTAGGCTGACGCTAATGCTCATTAATGTAAATGCAACATTGTGTGAGCTTGCACAGCTAGAAGCCTCCATGTGGTATATTTCAGAGCTAAATGTGTTCATTGGCAAAGTTGTTTATGGTAATTGCCAAACTAAAAAAGGAGCCTAACTTCCATCAATAATGGAACAGATTAATTTTGTGCCTTGCACGCTTTCAAGCCATTGGGACATCAGCTTTGATTTTTTTATTTTTTTTTACCTTTCTCAAATCACACAAACCATCTTCCTTAACAGTTAACCACTTGTCCACTTTTCTTTCAAGAGAAGAGATAAAAGGTACTGTGATCTTCTCAAAGCAGTCACCTCTTTAAACCTGCCAGTGCTACAAAACCATACAGTCTCGCGGTTGTCAAATTCAAACAGCTTGAGTGTTCAAACAGAACTGATTCTGTACTTAAAACATTATGTCACAAAAAGACATCACACTTTTATCCATTCAATGCTGAGATCTGATTTCCACAAAGATGATTTAAATCAGCTTGTGATCTCTGAAAACAATTAACAAAATACAGTCTGTATTTCAGTTTGATCCATGTGTTACAGGTCCATTCATTAAAAAAAAACATGCTATTGTGTCATAAAGTTCCCAAATTTTTGGACCAATAATTGATGACTTTAAGATATTTTTTATTAGTGGATAATATGTTAATTTTCACAAGCTTTCTAGGCCAGGAAATCATCCTGATTTAAGGATTTATATGGCTTTGGGAGCCCTGTATGTGCAAGTTTTCTGCTTGGATGCTAGATCAAGATCATCTAAGATTTAGTCGAGACTGACTAAAACGAATGTCAATATAGAAACCATGGTGCGGCTGTTAGCGCATGTGCTCTGTCATGATCGTATGGGAGATGTGAGTTTACGTCCATGTGTCACTTTCCCATTCCTTCCTTCTCTTACTATAATTTCGTCCTCATTCTACATAGTCTCTTTAAATAAAAGTGGCAAAAAAAAATACAAAATCTGAAATTAACAAAAAGTTTAAATCCTGAAGCATTCCCACCACGAGTTAAGAACCACAAACAGCAGAAAAATTCATTTAGAAGGAGCGAGAAGCTGTAAGAAAATCTCATAACCAGCAAAACTGCTTTCTCAAGCTCAAATCTAATGCTGGAGAGTTTTCGTCGAAACCACAAGTCCACACATGTCCCATAAGACATTGGCCTGAATGAAACTGCAATAATTGCTAATTATTTCAAGACAAGACCTCACTGCAGGAAGACAAAACTGTGTGGATTCAAGCAGGCAACAAGGCAGATATGAGACTAATAATGCAGTTTTTGACAACAGGAAATCAACTGACACTTGTAAAATATGTCTCTCATGTCCATAGCATCATCTTAGCAGTGGCGATACTCCAAAAATCCCCTCAACGACAAGTTAAATGCACCAATACAACATATTTTATAATACAAAATATCATAATAAAGGTCTTTATGGAGGCCTATAACACACATTCCTTTTAAAAAGGTTGAAGGTGTGCTTGTCATCATTATACTCTAAAATATTCACATTAATGGCCAAACATACTTAAGTATCACATATTCCCAACATATATGACTAATCCACAACATACTCATGACAAAGTTCTTCGGGAAACTCCTAAATAAAGATTTCCCCCTCAAAAAAAAAACGTTGTTAGAGTACTCGACATAATTGCAGGATTCATTTTTTTTTATTATTACCACACAAACTAAATATACCCATAAAATAAAGTAACATTACATTAAAATACATATACATCTCCTCCTCGGGTCGACAGACTTCTTGTCGTGCTATCTTCACACCGAGGTCGCGCGCAGCCAAACAAGAAGTCTCAGCGCGCGACGGGCTTCACGCGAGAGCGACTATAGTATAGTACAGCATACACAGCGCGCGAGAGAGCATGATTGACGCGCGGGAGCGAGTATGATTGACGTTCCCCTCGCGAAAACTTTCATCGCCCGCAGGTCAGTCATACTCGGAACTTTTCATTCTGAAACGTCAATCATACTCTCTCGCGCGCTAAACTTCACTCGCTCGCGCGCGCTGGAACTTTTCACGCCAATCATACTCTCTCCCGCGAGCGAACGGAACACAGCGACAACGTTCGTTCTTCTAACAACGGATTGCTAACGTTATTTCCCAGAAATGCAGCTCACCTGACTGGCTGAAACTGTCGTTTAAACTCGCGAACGGGTACGTAACGTATTTCCCATACACTTTTTCTTTTAAAGCCAAACAAACTAGTGTACTTACCTTATTCCAATACAAAACTGAGATGTAGAAGTCCTCGAAATTAGATACACAGCAACTTCGCATGCATTAATAAATATTTACTGACGCATAAACGTACTCTTTTTATCGACAGGCCACATATAAAGTTTAGTCTTCACATCTCTTAACTTATCGGAGTCGTGTCGCGTTGATTAGACGCAAGAAATTCTACCAGCGTGTAACTGACAACTGACAACAACTTTCTTGCTTGAACTACAAGCGCTGTCAGAGACGACACAGCATCCGAGGAACAGAGCGTATCCGTCGCTTGTTAAAAGTCTGGCCGCGCGCTGTCTTCATTATAGAGATTCCCCCCCCTCATAAATAAAACTTACTTTTCCCTCGCTTGGCTGTCGGACGGTACGTTGTTACTCTTGCCTTTGGCGTACATGCTTGCAGAGAGCTCCGATTGTCACGCACCTGTCAACCCATCACAGCCTCCCCGGACACAACCCCGTCACCATGGTGACTACAGGAGCGATGGCTCTCATTGGACGAAGCGCAGAAAAGGAACGCCCATTTTGTTGGGTAACTCGCGTGAGTGACAGTTACTCGGCCCCGCCCCAACAGAAACACAACCCCTTTCTTATCTCCAGCGCTCTGTCTGTGGAACACACACACACACACACACACACACACTTCGTCTTACCCGGCACTGAGGGGAATTTGAAACCGTACTGAGAGGGATTTTAAACAACTGGCTGTTCCCCTCACAAGCAATCACTCCCTCTACTGTCACTGGCCAAATTTAAAGTGATATGGCAAATGTGGAGCGGATTCTTCAGCTTCTGCTTGTATTTATAATTGAAGTAAGATTATTTGGGTCGTGCAAAATTACATATCTCTGCATGAAGTACTGAGATATCTAATGGTTTTGCATAATTTTTATTTTATCTTCTAAAAAAGTTGATGATTGGAACTACAGCAGTTTACACAGAAAAACACTACTGAAATGGATATATGAGTGGTGCAACCCAAAGTCTAAGCTTTACTTCTGTGATTATCTTTGCTGAAACATGCTTTTAATGCATATAATAATTCATTACTTTAATTTTTCCATTTAGAGCCTTAACTACTTTTACCAAATCTACCCAATTCTGGCTAAATACTTTAAAACATACACAATATAAATGATTGGTTGAGAGTTTAAATAAAAAAAAAAAAGACCCAACATTTTAAAGCAAAATTTAAGATAAGAATCAGAATATTGTACTTATTATAATCTAGTTGCGTTAACACAAAGCTTACAATAATCATAAACGTCCATATCAGAATATTTTTTGCGCATATAAACAGAGTAAATATTACAGTAAACACCCAATCAAAATGGACTATTTACTTACCTGTTTATTTCCTAATGCACTTTCTTCATCCTATTATGGAAGATCTGTCGATCGGATAACACACTATTATACTAACATTTGACAAAACAGTAGTTTGCTAGAATGCAGGCCAGCTATTGTTTAAGCAAGTTTACTACATTGGGTCCACTTTCACCACCTAATTAGTTCCCTTCATGCATGTTTTACTCTGAAATACATTAAAATGACAGACGTAAAATTGGTTAAAACCCGGAATTATTATTCCAATCTTGACTAGTTGGTTGGTTAGTTATTTAACACATAAAAAAACTTTAAAAGCATATCATACATTTTTCCAGACAATAAATCTGTAATATATTAAAAATAATACAAGTAGCCTGGACCTAGTCCATACTTTTTCTGTTAATGGCAGCTAATGTAATATTCAAAATGTGATATTTTAACCTAAGATCATATACGGACACCGGAAGACCTTTAAGGGTCCTTGTTTAATTATCTCCCCTCTTGTTACTAAAAAAGTGTTTACAAATATACACTATGGGTCGAAATGTGGATTCACTGCATCATCAGAAAGTGTGTTTTTGGCCAGAAATGATCAATTAAAACTTAAACGCTGCTATAAAATGCGTCAAATCTTTAGTATGGTAGAAGGTGGCTCGTCGTGGACGATGATCTTGTCTCTTTTCGGTTGTGTATATTATTTTGGCGAATGTTTTAACTGCTCTCTGTCCTCTAATGTCTGCGCTGTGCTTTTTTTCTAAAGTGGGCGGCTTGAAACCGCCTGTGCTGAATAACATTGGCTGTTCCGGTCACCCCCTCCGCTCTCAGGATCCCGGAAGTAGCCGTGTGAGATCATGGTAAGGCAGAGCGATAGAGCAGTTTGCGCTGGTGTGGATGTTCTTAATGACAGCTCCGAGTCATGCAGTAGCAATGTGACCTGTCAGGCAGTCGGCGTTTTAGAAATTACAACAAAGTCAAAAAACGTGCAATGCAGTTACCACAGCAACGTTGCTGCTGACTTTATAAATAGGTGCTCTCGAGTGCTGCATTGTTTTAAACGCCACAAAAGCTGATGCTCCAACTGTTGTTGCGTCCTTTATGTTGATCTGCGCTGTAGTATTTGAGCTCAGCTTCACTAAGGCGCCATATAACGCTTTATGTAATTTCAATATCAGTAAAGGGTGTTTCCTGAAAACATGCTAAACAGACTCAGGCTATAAAGTTTCAAGAGGCTGTCGTCATAGCTGGGATGTTAATAATGATGTTTGAAAGTTTAGTGGGATTTGTGTCACTTTTAGATGTTAAAATACCTCTTTTCCAAATTTAATAGACATCTGCATATTTAAAAAAACATGTTTTTAAGTATATAATTCATAGGTTTAATAGTGGAAATACTGTGATTAAGTGGCTTTAAGTAGGCTGAACAGTCCAAGACTGACTTGTTGTTTAGGGTGGGAGTGTCTGTTTTCCTGACCAATTCGGTGGGAAACCTGTGTGAACACAGTCAGTGCTGTTTCTTAGCTACCCTATTTTTAACAAAAAAATAAATAAATATTGCGCAATTAGACCGTTCATGTACAAAACAACCATTTTAGGGGTCAGATCGCCAAGTTATGACAAAAGTGGAACTTGTCTCAGTGTAAACTGCAAATTTGTGGTTACGGTGACATGCATGCATATTAGTATGTGTGGTATTACTACATGTTTGCGTAGCATTTGGTGAAAAACACAAAGCAATAACAGTTTTTTAGCACATTGTAAAATCGTTCTGAATTTAATGATATGCCTTTTTTTAAAAGGGATAATTCACCCCAAAATTAAAATTCCGTAAAATGAAAATTTAGTAAAACATTTACTCATTATGTTCAGCCCAAAAAAAGATCATTTGAAGTAATCGAAGTAATACTTAATAAAGTATTGTCCTTCCCCAGCATGTCAGAATTGGACTAGACATGCAGACACTGGAAATCCACATTTTGTTTATTGCTTCATATGCTGTAATTTATCAAGCCATGTTGCATCCATTTAGTTTGGAGTTGTAGATGCTCACTAAACCGGCTGATCAGTGAAGATGTGAATAAATGGGTTTGTTTGATGTTTCTCATTTCTGCTTGTTCATTCAGAGGGGTGAAAGAGGCACGAGCAGGAAAGGGCCACTTAGCGAATCAACCGTTTCCTCTCGAGTAATTGAAGCCAGAGTCGTTGCTGCGATCCAGCAACCTAAAGTTGTGATGGAATTTGTGTTTCGACTATTTCTAATCTGCATATGGATGCATTAAGATAATTCAAAGTCAACAATAGAATAGAATAGAAGTCTGTTTCTTAACACAAATTACAGTTTTAATGTTATTCCAGTAACCATGCCTTCCTGCTCCAGTTAACTCCTGATGGAAAAAATCACATGTTATCTTATTCTATATTCTTACCTGGAAGTAAAATAATTAAAATGGTGTTTCAAGTCGACTATAAAATATCCAGTGTTGAAGTTGAAGGGATCTTCGTTTATTACCTATTTAAATGTGCTTAGATGACAGGTGAGAGAAACTCTGCATCGTGTTACCTGGATGAAAGGACCTTCCGGCTTTGCTGTCAGCTCTTTCTCCAACACTCGGAGACCATCCAGGATGGCTGGAGCTCGGAGCAGATCAAGGTGAAGTGAATGTTTGAGTAACTACACAAAGTCTGGGCCTACTTGTTCTCCTCGGAGGATCAGAATGAAAGAAAAAAGTTTTTTTCTTTTTCTCTTCCAATTTTCTCACTGCTGTAATGCTGTAATACAACTTTGTGGAAATTACCTGATATTACCTTAAAGTACATTGTCCAAAGTGAACGGAGGAACATAAAAGCAGGCTTTGTTTGAATGAGTAGTTCACCCAAAAATAAAAAAAATGCTGAAATGCACTTACCCTCAAGTCATTCAAATTGTAGATGAGTTTGTTTCTTCATCAGAACAGATTCGGAGTAATTTTGCACTACATCTCTTACTCGCCAATGGATGCTCTGCGGTGAATGGGTGCTGTCAGAACAAGATTCCACACAGCTGATAACAACATCACAATAACCTACAAATAATCCACACAACTCTAGTCCAATAGTTAATGTCTTGTGATGTTAAAAGCTGAGTGCTTATAGAAAAAAATCCATCAAGGTGTTTTAACTTGAAACTGTCGCTTCTGGCCAAAATGTGAGCCCATAATAACACTTCATCCATTGAAAAAGACCATCCTCTGTTGTCATTAAAATCTACTGACATTTTTCTTTAGAAGGATTCTGAGCTGATTTTGCTTAGAAACAGTGCTTGACGTGGGCATATTTCTCTTCTTTCTCATTTTTTTACTGGAAAAAGAAATATTATGGATAGAAAGCTCCTATTATAGGCTAAGAAGCAATGGTTTGAAGTTAAAAACGTGTTAGTAGTGGATTTGTGACTTACAAATATGCAGCTTTCTATTTCACAAGGTGTTAATTGATAGACTGGGCTGGAGTGATGTAGATTACTTGTGGATTATTTTACTGATGGCATCCATTCACTGCAGAGGATCCATTGATAAGCAAGTAAAAGTAAAACAATGCAATAAACGTGTCTATTGGATGAAACAAATTTTCAAATTTGCATTTTGGCGCATACTACTTCTGTAACCAAAATATTCGAATCAGAATCGGAATATAATGTATGTAAGTGTCTTATTGGTAAAATGTGACGGACATTTTCGTGACAGTTTTTGTACGTTGTTGCAGGGCTCTGATGAAGGCTTCATGAAGAAGACTCTTCTTATCCCTTTAAAACCAAATGTTTTACGCAAACAACATGAGTGTTTCACGCAAGATGAACACATGGTGGCAGATGACATCCAGGTAGGATGAGTAACACTTTTACTATTTAATAAAAATTAACCTTTGATAATAAAAGTGTATATTGTTTCGGAACCAGGAGTGGTTCTAGGTAGAATTCTCTAGTCCATTTAGAAACTTTTAACAAAATAGACCACCAAAAATGAAGATTGACCTAAGTGTTTCCCCACATACTGGATCAATTACCTGAAGGAAACACTTTAACTAGATCCTGCACTTTATTACCGTCCCGGTTTAGTTTTGGAAAAACTTGCTAATGTTGGCATCCGATTTTATGTGACTGTTAAGATGTTTATGCTCTTTTGTCCATCAGGGTTGTTTAACTTTGTCTGCACACTATATGCATTCTCCATTTGGGGAAAAATTCTTGTGTGTGACATAGTTAAACTTTAAAGAGTATGTTCACTTGATTTGGAAAAAAAAAGAAATAAAAACAATCTTTAAAGGTAGTATCAGCAAAATATTTCGATTCGTATACCAGTCTAAATGATCTCCTCCAAAATGGGGGTTGTGCCTTGTGGCTGATTTTTCTTTACCTCCACTCTCAGCCCATTTCATTAGTAAGCCCTTCCGGCTGATTGCAAATGACTCGACTTCTTGCATATTTACATTCAGCTCACACACACTAGGGAAGACTCGACACCTTCTCTTTCATGAAGGAGATTGTGCCATATTTCATTGCTATTCGAAGGCCATTTTTGTTTTTATCAAGTAACTGATTGTAATGCAATCCATCCAGTATTCTGTGGTTAAGGCTGGTCCTTTGCAAGAAATATTTAAGGATGTTTTCTATATATCTTTATATATGTACTGTATTTGCTGTAGTCTGTACAAGAGTGCATTATATTATATTCATCATGGAAGGATCTGAAGTTGTATATTTTCAGTAAAATGTCCCAGTAAAATTATTTGACAGTGAAATTCATTTTGTTAATGAGAATTTGGAAGGGAAAATGTGCATAAATCTCAAGCAAAAAAATATTGTTCAAAAATGTCATAGCATGATATGTAAATTGAAAAATTAATTAATTAAGATAAAGAAACTGCTTAAAATGTGCCTAAAACTCATGCAAAAAATCTTAATGGAAAAAAATAGGTTCTTGTGTTTATGTAACTCGTAATGCAAATTTTAAGGTCAAATGTGAGCCTATTGTTGTGTAATTTATCAACTGCAGATGAATTACTAATAGAGCAAAAGGCCAGTTTTGTCTGCAGTGATACCAACTCAACATCAGCATCTCCTTTGTTCACTCCCCAACATTCAAAGTCTTGCGTGCAGTCGTGCCACAGCACACGTCACCTGACATGCCCTGCATAAAAGAACATTTAGAAAACTTGACCTTGGTAAAGACTGTTCGCCAGCAAGCAGTAGCTTGCAGGCTACAAGAAAGCCTCTTTTTCCCCCCATTGTTGTGGAAAGGAAGAAAAAAAAATCCAGAAAGATCTGTGGAAGATTAGAGAAGCCAGGACTGTTTTTTTTTTTCTTTTTTGTGGCATCCTGTTTTGAGTGGTGGAATTCTTTTAGGGAGTGAATAAATGCCTCACTCAACAAAAATCTATCAAGGGTTAACCCTTTCAATGCCACACACCTGACTCCGGTGGAGCTGTGCTCAATGTTACTCTTTGTCTATGAGCACCCGTACATGAAGGGGTAGTTACTTCAGTAAACAAGAATAGCAGTCATTATAGTGTTGTCTTTGTTTGTAGGCAGAAGAATGCGTTTCTTAACTGCTTCCATACTTAATGTTTTTCATTCTGTCACAACAGTAAAACATTTTTTAATGATATATTATAATGTGTACAATATAAAATATACATATAAATACTTATATATTTACAGACTTTGTACACATTATAATACACAGTGGGTACGGAAAGTATTAACCCCCCCCCCTTGCAATTTTTTTTTTTTTTTTTTTTCACTCTTCGTTAAATTGCAGCCATTTGCTAAAATCATTTAAGTTCATCTCTTTTCCTCATTGTACACACAGCACCCCATATTGACAGAAAAACACAGAATTGTTGACATTTTTGCAGATTTATTAAAAAAAGAATAGCTTTTGATCGAATACAGCCATGAGTCTTTTTGGTAAAAGATGCAACAAGTTTTTCACACCTGGATCTGGGCATCCTCTGCCATTCCTCCTTGCAGATCCTCTCCAGTTCTGTCAGATTGGATGGTAAACGTTGGTGGACAGCCATTTTTAGGTCCTTCCAGAGATGCTCAATTGTGGTTAAGTCAAGGCTCTGGCTGGGCTGTTCAAGAACAGTCACAGAGTTGTTTTGAAGTCACTCCTTCATTATTTTAGATGTGTGCTTAGGGTTGTCTTGTTGCA
>JAUCMU010000074.1:96628-109873 GCA_032275025.1 Enteromius treurensis
TGTCCATGTACTGAACTGTTATTATTCAACCATGCCAAGGTAAATTCAGTTTTCCATTCTATGGCACCTTTAATGCTCAAAAATCCATTATAGGGGCACTTTAAGTATTTGTAATTAGTAGTGATGTCAAATGATTTATCGGGATTAATTGCATCCAAAAGAAAAGTTTTTGTTTACATAATATACTCATGTGTACTGTTTGTTTATTTTGTATATATAAATACACATACATTCAGTATATATAAAAAACTGCTACATGTATATACATTTCTGTATTCATATTATTATATTTTGTATTATATATTTAATATATAAACTTGTTTTTCTTAAATATATACATACATGCATTTGTATTTATATATGTGACCCTGGACAACAAAACCGTAAATTTTAATTTTACAAAATTAAAATTTATACATGATCTGAAAGCTGAATAAATAAGCTTCCCATTTATGTATGATTTGAATGGATAGGGTAATATATGACCGAGATACAACTTTATGAAAATCTGGAATCTGAGGGTACAGAAAAATCTAAATGCTGAAAAAATCACCTTTAAAGTTATTTAAATGATGGTCTTATCAGTGCATATTACTAATCAAAGTTATACTAATCAAGTTTTAATATATTTTCGGTAAGAAATGGACTAAAAATCTTCATAGAACATGATCTTTACTTACTATCCTAAGGATTTTTGGCCTAATAGAAAAATCTATAATTTTGACCCATACAATGTATTTTTGGCTATGGCTACAAATATACCCCAGCGACTTAAGACTGGTTTTGTTGTCCAGGGTCACATACAGTATATATATTTACATTTTAACATTATACATTTTATAATCCTCAGGATCAGATTACAGTCATTTATGGAGACTTTTGTGCTGTTATAAAATAATCTTGACATTTTATTTTGTACTAGATTATTATTGTTGAATCATTGATTTCAGATTTACTCTAACAATAACACATCAGAGTTAGCCTTTCTTGACGTGTTATCTTATGCCCTAAACATTTTTGTGAACATTTTGTGCATCAAAACCTGCAGTGATTGGTCAGTTGACATGTTATTCAGATGGCTGTTTCTGTTATAGTGGGCGGTTCTTGGCGAGAACAAGCTGTGATGTAGATGAAACGTTACTCGCATTGCTGGCATTGCCTTTTTATTGATCTCCTGGAGCGTTTGGCAAAACTGACTTTGGCTGTTTGCTGTTGCTCTTCTGCGAGGGATGCAGAGTAGGCGTGATTACAGAGAGATATTTAATGGATGGGAATAATAGATGCGGGAAAAGGGCTGATTAGAGACAATGTAGGATATTAGAGAAGAGGGACAACAGTAATGGCAGAGGAAGAGACTTGGGAAGGTTTGAGGGTCTCGAGGTTCTCAAGAGATGGAACACTGCCGCATCTGACGCAGGTAAACATGAGTGACTCACATCAAGGCCTTACGAGCAGTGACGCCAATGCACTCTCTCTCTTTATCTCTCGCTCGGTCTATCGCTTTCCTCTGTGTTTTTGCCCTCTTATATCTCTCAGTCTCCTCTTTATCTGCCCAATTTTCTCAAAGCCAAATCACATTCTTAGCATAACCAATCAGGACAGCACAGAACACTTCTCTCTTAAGGACTCAGTAAGGCCCCAAACGGTTGACTGTGAACATGTTGTCTGAGACTGTACACTCATAATAGGACAATATTTGGCCGAGATGCAACTATTTGAAAATCTGGAATTTGAGGGTGCAGAAAATATTGAGAAAATTATCCAAATGAAGTTTTGATATATTTACGGGAAAACGTTTACAAAATATCTTAATGGAATGTGATATTTGCTTAATATCATTAATGATTTTTGGCATTAAAGACAAATCAATTTTGACCCATACAATGTATTTTTGGCCATTGCAACAAATATAGCCCAGCTACTTAAGACTTAAGGTTTTGTGGTTCAGGGTAACATATTGTGGTGCAAACAATACAGCAAGATGGGAAACGTCTCAGAAAACATGTCAGAAGTGGCTGATAAAATTTCAGAATTGCCAGATAAGGAAAAAAGTCAGAATTCTGAGTATTCTGGCAATTGTGAGAAAAAAAGTTGAGACAAAAGAATGTATGAAAAGCAAAATATAAACTAAGAAAAGAAAAGTTCTAAGAAAAATTCAGATTTATGGATTGAGAATTGCAAAATGTGAACTCACAATTGCAAGAAAAAATGTTACTAAATGTGTGTGTGTGTATATTACAGGGGCGCTGCTAAGGATTTTGGGCCCCATGAAAAGAATCTTGAAAGGGCCCCCAACACAGCTGAGACAATTTTATTGGGGGCTTCTCTGGGCCCCCTCTCAGTCATGGGCCCCGAGAATCGTCATGGTTTACCCCCCCTTTACAGCGCCCCAGTGTATATATACACGTATATTACATAACCCTTGCAGAATGCGCAAAATGTTAATTGACCTTTCCAAAAGTATGATTTTTGAGATCCATATTTTCACACTGAGGACACAAACTCAAACACATCTTTCATGGATGCTACAGAAGGCAACACATTTCAATGTGTACATACACACACAGCATATATAAAACACAAGTGCCTGTTTTAACAGAACAAGACTGAATGCAGTGTTTAGTGTCAACGTTCACAGCAGTTTTGTGTGTATATACTGAAGCGGTCTGGTCTCCCATGAGGCCCGTAGATGAAGTCATGATAATTGCCACAGTATAGGCACTGCTATTCACAAATAAAATGAAAAGTCTAACTCTATACCGCTGATGCTAACAGTGAGGTGTCGTCGAGGGAATTTGAAGAGTCAGCACGTCTTTGGTGCTTGAACGGTAACAGAGCAATGCATCCAGACAGTTGATGTTGTGAATTTTAATGCAGATGGTGACAGTACATTGAGGTTGTTTTTATTTGCAGAGTAGAGGACTTTTTTTATTATTCAGGTTTTGGATAACTGGATTAAAACGGTGCCTACTGGCAGCAAAGGTTTTGTTGCAAGCGGTGCCATTAAACCTTACAGTTGTCCACTAACCAATTCAAACACCTTTGAGCACGATGCTCAGTACACTCGATACATCTTAACTTTACTTAATTTGTAAGTTATCACATATGAACCCAAAAAGAGGAAACATTTGTGCATTATTTACCTTTGAAATCATTTTCTCAGGTTTATTTTAGACTATTTTCCTTTGGTCCATACTGTATGCTCAAAATATTTAAAATTTTTCTCCTGTTGCCTGTTGCTTTCAGATCTCTTTTCCAAATGTACTTATTGTAACATACATTTTTTTTGTGGATTTTATTAGTTTCTGTGCATTTAGACTGTCAGACAGTTTTGGTATCATGAAGATGCTCACATTTATTTCTCTCTTTTTTCAGTATCTCTTTTTGTGGAAGTTAGTATTTTGCGTGAGGTAAACTTTTCAATTTATGTACATAACTTCTACATTACGATTAGTTAACCCAAGTGATTTACTGTAGCACATGATTAGTTAGCTACACATCAATTCTATTTTAAAGACTTTATAAACAAAAGATACTTGTGATAGAGTATGTAATGTAAATATGTTTAAAATGATCATTTACATTACATTTATTCATTTAGCAGATGCTTTTATCTAAAGCTACTTACAAAAGAGGACAAGAAAGAAACCAACAAAAGAGCAACAATATACAGTATAAATGTTTGTTTTTAATAAATCAAAAGAATGAAAAGTATAGAAGAGATACTGAATAGAGAGAGCTAGAGTTAGAGGGTCATTATTTATTTATTTTTTATAATTATCTTTAAAGAACTGAGACTAATCCACAAGCACTGTGACAGCGTCAACAATCTGTCCACTTTTGAACACTTGCAGAGGTAGTCAAAAATAAATTTTTTAAACATGATAAAGATTTAAGTTAATAATTCCATGATTTTAGTAATAAAAAGAATTATTATAATTTAGAGGAAACCTGGTAAACGTCATGATCCTGCATGCATGGATTTAGGCTTAAAATAAACATGTACTGCATATAATAGTCATTTAAAATGGTTCTTCTCATAAATCCATTTAAAGAAGTTAGTACATGAATAATCAGCCCATCCTGATGAATGAGTGACAGTACAGTTCTCTCTTAAATGTCCATCGGGCTCGTTGGGCCTCCAAAACCTGCATCATCATTAGAGGTTCAGTGCTGCTTTCTGTCTAATATGATAATGTGTGGATTATTATTATTTAAATATTATAATTAGTTCAGTGATTTCTCACCCAGATGTCAGTGTGCTGCCATCGACCCATTTCCATATGTCGTTCATATCATTGTCAGTCAGACCAATCCAGGTTTGAGCTCCACAGGATATATTCTTCACAAAATCCTTAAAAAAGATGAAAGGGGAAACAATAATAAGCCCTGTTTACACCTAAAATTAAGATGACGAGTTGACAGTGATAAATACAGGTGTGAACAGGGTGCTGAGCTCCTCCACTTTCTGAGATTAAAAGTCACTGAAATCCACTCTTACTGATCTACTGAGCAAATTCTTCAACAGTATGTTTATTTCCTTTTCATTCATTGAAAAAATTAAAACATTATATTCAACCTCAAATTAAATTACAACACAGAAGTGTATGCGACTCATTAAAACTAGATGATTTTCTTTTTAGGTTTAGATTTGCACATAAACAATAAATAAAATAAACATAAATAAATAAACATAAATAAAATAAATGGACCTATGCAAAAAAACTTACTTAACAATTTAAGGGGAATTTTTATAGCCACAACACAAATTTGTGGAAGCTTATGGTGTGGCTGAAAGCACATCCTGTTTGTTTTCTTTATTTTACAAAGGCATAAGCAAAAGTAAAAGCAAATTTGATATATATATATATATATATATGTATGTATGTATGTATATATATATATATATATATATATATACATACAGACATACATATATATATGTATGTATATATATATATATATATATATATATATATATACACACATATATGTACATATATATATATATATACATATATCTCCTGTCTTTATAACCAAAAAGGACACAATATGTGACCCTGGACTGGAGCACAGAACCAGTTAAAAGTATTAATTTATACATAATCTTAAAGTGGAATAAAAAAGCTTTCCACTAATGTATGATTTGTTAGGATAGAACAATGCATGGCGAGAAAATCTGTAATCTGAGAAAGGCCAAAACAAGTTCTTAGCAATGCATATTACTAATAAAAAAATTCAGTTTGAATATATTTATGGTAAGAAATTGACAAAATATCTTCATCGAACATGATCTGACTTTATATCCTGATTATTTTTGCCAAAAGAGGAAAATCAACATTGCTACAAATATACCCAAGCGACATAAGACTGGTTTTGTGGTCCAGGGTCACATATTTACATCTGGTGAGATAAGAACAATACTCATGATCGCACCAGAGCCTGTCGTTTGTACTAGATGTTTATAGGCCTATGTTGTTTATAACAATAAATATAGTTTTTATTCTAAGAATTGTATCTTATTCTGCTCTGAATACAGATTTTAAGGATTCGTTGACAATTAAATTTTTTTTTTTAACCATTATCCATGCAATAAAAATGTCCCCACTATATGGTTAAGTTAGTGGTTAAGATTCACTCACTTGTTTTTGGCTGTCATTAATGATCACCAGATCTGCTCCTCTCTCTGTGCAGTATCTTCTGCTCTCAGTCCAGTTCTTCATCTCTGTGGAAACGTAGTAGAGACTGAATTGATGGTAAATCCATCCATCTGTCAAACATCCAGCTCATTATTGTCACACACAAGCTATTATTACATTACTTTTTTATATTTCTATCATTGAATATTTGTGGGGTTTCAGTGTAGTTGAAGAATACCTTGCAAAAACTTTGTCAGTTCATGTTTCTCTTGAACTAACTGTACGTTTAGTTTAATTAAGTCGATTATCTTGGTTAGTAGCTGATCTCTCTCTTCTGTGAAGTTGTTACTGTTGGGTAGCTGTCTCTCTTGAGTTAAAAGGACACAAAGCACTATGGTCAGCAGAAGAACACACAGAAGCAGCAAACACACTTCAGCCGCTCTGAAGCTTCTCGTCTTCACACAATCACCTCCTGACAATGAGCAAAAGTAACACTGCTGTGATCAAATCTGTACCATTTTGTTTATGTGGTAAAATGCATCCATGATTAATCTCAGTACCTGGGAGTTTAGATGACTGGATTTTTGTCGTGTTACAATCTGCGATCTCTTTTCCCGATTGACTGTTTACATCGTCAAAATTCATGTACACATCATCAGCCCTTCGTCCATCGTCTTGTTGCATTTTGGAGGTTGCAGCTACCCTTTTTTAGTAATGCTCTATAGTTTCGGTGTCTTAAAGAACACTGGTTTCTCTCTTGGAGTGGACTGTGGACTGGTCCTCATCAGCGTTTGTGTGGCCAGTATTTATTAATCTTCAACAATGCTTGGTTTGTTGAATGAGGTTTAATTGCATATATTATCACACAATCACTTCCCTTCAGTATGAACTGCTAATATATTTCCTCAAAAACATAATGACCATTAATAAGCATGTGAAAAAAAACACAATCATTGCCACAGTTTACGTGTTTATTTGTCAAGCCTTCAGGGGCTTGTTTTCATTTAAAAGCAGGTGGCGTTGAAAACTTTGGTCACAGTTCATTTCGATTCTACTAATTATAAGGAACTTTGTGACTACATGTCAACTAATTCTCATTTATTTGCAGCTACATGTCTACTAACTCTCATAGTTAGTTTAGGGTTATTAGGGTAATTTCTGATTGTATATTTATGTTGTGGATCCATCAAACTAAAGTGTTAGATGATATTAAGCAGACAGTGTATTAATACTCTAAAGGCTGCTAGTTGATATGTAGTGGCAAAGTTATTTCTATTAGATGAATGTCTGTAGTGGATTATCCAAATAAAGGCTTCTGGTTGTTGCATGCTCTTCCTTCACTGTGATTATTTAATGACTTGTAGGATTGACTTTAAAGGGGTCATATGATGCAGTTTTCTTTTTCCTTTTCTTTAGTGTGTTATGCAGCTGTTTGTGCTGTAACACATCCTCTGTCACCAGAGTAATTTGTATAATTTGTTACACTTACATTTGGACTCGCCAAATGTTCTCGTTGGACTCGGCCGAGTCCAGCAATATTTTGTACTCTTTAAAAAAAAAAAAACACTTGCATGTCGCGCCTAAAAACTAGTTCTATACTAGCCTGCGCTTTATGCTTGCGCTCCCGTAGCGTTTGCGGTTGCTAAGCAACCATCTTGGACTCGACAAAGCTGGATCTAAAAAAACTGTTTCAGTGTCATCAAAATGCCCACAAACTAACAGTACTTTCTCTGTGACAACTGTGTTCCTCATCTGTGTTTGTGTATGAATGCATAAAGGAACTTCAATTCACCACAGAAAGACACGGACCGTATTTATTTCAGCAGTGGATTGTGCTCATTTACTTAAGATTTAAATGCATTTATTATTACAGATACACTCATCATGTGTAAATTCTTTTTTTGGCTAGTACATCACAATATTTAATGTAAAGTGATTAACAGTATTTATTTTGTGGCAACACCATGTTCACAGTAACTTTAATCAGACAAAATTAAGTCAAACCTTTTTTTTTTCTTCTTTTTTTTTTTCAGGAAATCAACATCATGTCACAAATGTTACTGACTGAAGTTAATCTTAAGTGGATATTTCACCCCCCCAAAAATTATATAATATATTATTAATATAATTACAATTACAATTAAAATTATATTAAAATACTATATAACTTTGTTATAAAAGAATTGATAATTATTAATTAAAATTGACAAATGAATGAATGCATTATTAATTATAGAACAGCACATAGGCTGGATTTACATGTCATTTATTGTTTTCTTGATGTATATATTATATCAGGTTATGGAAGTTAAATTGATTGTAGATATTTGTCCTCGTTGATTCAAAAGAGAAGCTTAGTTCAGCCGCTGTTTGCCTGTGCTTCAAACCTCTTCCTAAGTATGTCTTCAAATTTTCCGTAATAATCTCGCTGTGATGTAGTCTAGGTTTCTCTGGTGTGGCATCTTGGGATAGGACATTCCTCCATCTCTGCTGTGCATGAGTGCCCTCCAGTGTGCGAGACTCATTCGAGAGCAGCAGGGTGCCAATGAAGCCCATGTGTCGCATGGCAGATTTGCTTAAGTCTGCCTCGTAATTTTCGTTTTAATTTATCCAAAGCTTTGAGCGTAATTGAATTCGGGCAGTGAAAAGTATCGTGTGACTAGTTAACATTGAGTTAAGATGGAAAAACACATGTTGTGGCATTGGTTTAATGGCTGTGTTACAGCGTGTGACAGTGAGAACCTGTTCCTAATAAAAAATGAGGTCAGAATAGACATTAACAAAGAGCTGAACGATCTCTATGTGTGTGTGTGTGTGTGTGCAGGAACATCCTTTACTGGGCCAACCGTTTTTCATGCTTCATCCATGTCGCACTGAGGAGTTTATGAAACCTGCTCTGGATTTGGCACAAGCTGAAAACAAGTGAGTTTCTCCCTGCTGCAGCTTTAGTCTTCATCCAGTATGTGAAATGAATATTCTGGGTTCAGTGCATGTTCACATTTACATTTATCACACGCTATTTTCCAAAAAACACTTAAAGTGCATTGCATTCAACTGCTGTGAAAATTTAAACATATGATTTAAACATTACTGTGTTGACCAACAAAAAAACATGGTGGATTCGGTGGGTAGCATTGGACATAAATTATGTAGAAATATATGAAAATGTTGTGGTGCTGTTTAACAATGGTTACATTTTTGTTAATATTTGTTTACTTTTTTTTTTTGCCCCATAAACTTTAGGAACCAAGCTTATATCAAAGTGTTTTATTCACCAAGAAACATCCATAAAAAAAGATGGTTTAAAAAAATAGTTCACCCCAAAAATGAAAATGACTCAATATTTTACTAACCACAAAGCCATCCTAGGTGTATGTGACTTATTTTTTATTTTTTTCAGACGAACACCGTCATTTTTTAAATCCTGGCTCTTCCAAGCTTGGTAATGTGGGTGGATAGTGGCCACGATTTTGAAGCTACTTAAATCGGATATATCTGTTTTACTGTGACGTAAAACTAACCAATGCGCCTTCGGGGGTTTTCACATGTCACCTCGATGGGTTTTTGTATCAAAGATATTTGTAGTTTTTAGAATTAAAATGACTGAGCGCTGAGTTCCTTCTTCTTCTCAGGATTTTAATGGCTGTTGGCATACAGCTTTAAGGTGCATTACTGCTACCTGCTGGCTAGAGCGCAAGAGTTTCAGCTTCTTGGCTGACCTGTGACTAGACGTCCTGCGTCATACACCTATATATCCATATATACCTAGGATGGCTTTGGTGGGTGAGTAAAATATGGGATAATAAAAATTTTGGGAAAAAACTATTCCTTTAATACGATTTTTACAACTTGTTTTTGAATATTTTAACTACAAATGTTAAATGTTTTGTTTTAAAATAATCCAACTACAATAATTTCCCAGATAGATTCCATTTAAAATGCCCCATTATTCCATTTTTAAGGGTAATAATATTGTTTTGGGAGTCTCCGTCAACAGGTTTAAATGCATGAAAGGTGAAAAAAGGCTTTTGTTTTAAAAAAAGGTTTACTATCACCTCACTTCACAGAAATTCTTAAAGGACTCGTTTGAAGCAGTTTGTTTGAACATTCAGTCTCTCTAAACCAGTGAGCCTACTCTGCTCTGATTGGTCAGATGGCCCAGCCTGTTGTGATTGGTCTACAGCAGTGGTCAGTAAAATTGCATGTTTGTGGGCGGGGTCAAGTTGTTCGCAGCTGGCCAATGTAGAACAAAGGTGGGAATTATGCAAATGTATTACGCTTTGACGTGTAACCATCACAGAAGTGTGATTTTTTTTATTTTATTTTGGGAGACAATTACTTTGTTTATCATGCACTTTCGGGTTTATAACTTAGCAGATAGTTTACATTCACATTCAGCTACATTGCATGAAATGCAATATTGGAAATGGCATAATAGGGGCACTTTAAAATGAGGAGTGAGGCAGGAATCAACATTATATTCTGAGTCAATCAACAGCATATTTTTAATACAAGCTATTTAATCTAGAAATATTCCTTATACATTTTTTAAATGGTATTTTTTATCATTTCATTGTGTTATATCGGTCTCATTTAGCTCTGAATGTTAATTATCAGATAAACTAGATATAGATCTAAAGACTAGATATAATCATTTCTTAATTTGCTGCATTGCAGTATGGGTAGATGCTCTGATTCTCATCTGTTCTCAGGAGGGTGAACTACATCGTGACTTGGCTCAGTGTTGTTGGACCCGTCGTTGGACTGGACGTCCCTTTGAGCTACAGCACTGAGGTGTCTGCTCCCGACTGAAGCGCCTCTGACTTGACCTGCTGTGATCTTCATGTCTGTCTCAGACTCCACAGACCCAGAGGACGTGCAGAGGACATGCCGAGGGTTTCCGAGGGGCCAAAGACGCTTCAGAAGTCTTGTTTGCAATGCTTGAGCATTTAAGACACCAAGTTCAAAAGTTTGCTCAAGAATGCTCTTAACGTTTAAACGTGTAATTCAAGGACTGCCATTCAAATGTTTGGGATTAGTAAATTTTTTTTATAAAAATATTAATTTTGGACTGAAATCTAGAGTAAAGGTTGAGTACACAAAATAGTGTGTACTGTAATTAATTTTTTGGATCACCATCCATATTATCTGACATCTAATCACTGTAGCGCACACGAGAACCCAGTTGCAACATGCATTCGTTGTACATGGGAAAATTGTTCATATACAGGGATTTGTTCAGAAAATGTACAGTATGAAAAAATTAAAAAGGCAAACAATAGTTTTCTCTGCTGCTGTTTCTTTTTTCTTTTTTTTGTGCATTTCGAAGGCATTGTAAAAATCATGAGGGTAGCTGTGTGTGCAGGCATACGGAGGATTGCTATTCAAACATAAGTCTGGAAGTCTTTGTCTTCAGCTGCGTAGGTGTGTGTGTGTGACTCAATATGTTTTCCCTCACTGGTCGGGTACTGTGAAGCATGCGGCTGCGTTTGGCCTATTTTTGAGATTTTAGAGGCCTGAAATCGAAGCCCAACATGATTTGTATAACCTTGCATCTAATAAGTAAAGTAAATAGTCTAATATATTTTTTGTTGTGTCTCCCTGCAGTCTGACATTTCTCTTCATTACTCATCCAAGTCACGTGCCGTGCCAGGACACGGTTTAAAAGTTGAATGGAATCAAATCCCTCTGAAATCCTGACCGTCTGACGGACGAGGAGGAGCTGAGTTTAGAGTCCGGAGTTTGAGAGAAGACGGTGAAAGTCCTAAGTCAGCATGTCTAAATGGGGCGCGCGTCTCTCAGGGGACTGTATCAGTGTTGGTAAGGAGGTCAGCCTCCTACCCGAAGCATCTCGCTCTAATGGACAGACAGGAATGATGGAGAGGAGAGAGAGAAACGCATAGATGGAGCACAGTAGGGAAAGTAGCTTCATAAACAGGGCCATTCTTAAAGGTTTAGGTCACCCAGAATCAAATTAAGGACTGTCAAGCTCAATTATAGTGTGAAAATCTTTCCAAATCTGTGTACTTGAGATTGGCACGTTCAATTGTGTGTGCTTTCATTTGTCTTAAATGTTTTGGTAATGCTACTACTAAGTTGGCTAACATCAAACTAAAATGTTTCATGTTCCATGAACGATGTATATAAGTAATATTTTGAGACCAGAAACTTTGAATGACCATTCTGTTAATGTTATGTAGCGTTGGAAGAATATTAGAGAACATTTAATAAAAGACGAATATACATGAAAACAGCTTTAACTTTAGCATTTCTTGTAAGCGAGAAAGGAGTATAAAGTGTAATGATGGTGAGTAAATGGTAACATCTAATTCACTTAATGTCTAAGCAAGCTCCACACAATGAAAATGAATAACGACTGTCAAGCCCCAAATATGGCCAAATAAATAAATAAATAAAAATCTATAGAATATGCGATATATTTCAACAAAATGTAAGCCATTATTCACTTCTTTTTCAGATGTCATTAATGTTTTGCCTTCAGTTCCAGTCATTTTGCTGCTAAACAGTTTTTCTTCTCCACAGAATGCTAATGACTAGCTTAGCTAGCATGCTTCAAAACGGACCTGACGGTGATGATGACAACATTTTCATTTTTGGGCGAGCACTTCGTCACATTTCCGATCGACTGTGTGAAGAACGTCTAATTGACGTACGCAACATGTATTGAGTAAGTTTTAGACAGACCTCAATATTATTATTATATCCAGAGGAGTTGTTACATTAGGGGAAAGGAAATTAGAATTGCCTTAGAAACAAATACCCATTTATTTTACATGCTTCACTGGAGGTGTTGCTTAATGGAGTTTGATAGCTCCTAATGGAGCTGGGGAATTAAATTTGTGGAATGCCACCGTGAGCGTGAACGAGGCGCTGCTGACATCTGTTGGCCAGCGTGTGCGTGTGTTGTTGTAGTTCACACGCCTGTCCACAAGGGGCCGCTATTGACCGAAGCGCTAATATTAAACTCTACAGCGACTCTAACAGAGCACTGGCCACTGAATCCACGCTCCCAAACATTTGGCCTGCGTCCTAAATTCCATGTCATATTACTCATTTTTGGTATGTCAGATAGGGTGGATAGTTTGCACATTGGGACAAACCTTTGATTGAATAAGATTTCAAAATATAGCGATTTAAATATGTTATTATTTGTTGAAAATGTAAGACAAAATACTTTTTTTTGGATATCTTGATATATGAGTTATAAATATTTATATACAATTGTAGTCTTTGTTTTTAAATATTTTAAATCACCTTGTATTTTGATCATTTCAGTTTTCAAGTTAATGTAAGGTTTTATTATTTTATTTTTTTCCCCCTATTGCATATAGTTTTATTTTTATTTATTTTGCTTAGTTTTACTCATTTTATATATTTACATCAACTTATTTTCAGTTAGCTTTTTTTTATTTACTCTAATAATTTTTTCAGAAATTATTTAAGTTACCAGAAACCTTAATCTTAAGAAAATCTACCAGAAATCTTAATTGTCTTGAAACACTTAATTATTGTTAAAGGTGCCATAGAATGCATTGAGAGAATATTTTAAATTGTTCTCTGATATGTACATAGAAGGTATGTAGCT
>JAUCMU010000074.1:118215-133304 GCA_032275025.1 Enteromius treurensis
CAAAACAGCTGCAACAGCAGAGTCGAACGATTGTTGCTGCTCGGTACACGCCATGTTTGAACGCCGCAGAACTGCTGTGTCATCGTGTTACACCCGCCTCAGTCGTGCCGCGGGCAGGGGCTCGTTTCTCATTGGTTGCCATTTTTTTGGGAACAGAAATGCTCTAAAACAGCAGCTTGGCCAGACAAACTTTGCTCGCGAAATGAATGTAGCATCAAAGGAAGTATGAGCGGGCCCAGGCTATAATCATGTAAAAAAAATCTACTACAACTACAACATTTTTGGAATCTAATCCAGAATACTTGTTGTAATCAGTTGCTACCCACTGGCTGTTTATGCTGATTATGTTTTTATTCAGTACTAAATGGAATCTTATGCAACTTTACTTGTACATAAAAAAAATAATAATTTCAACAAATTTACCATGTTTTCGCACTGCTGCAAAAGTGAGTGGGGGAATGGTTTATACATATTGTATCTCCTAATTATAGTTATAAAGTTCAAAGTCTGCTAAAAAGGACACGTTTAATTCATCACATGTATTGAAATATCTCCACGTTGGAAGGATTAGGCCTGTGTGGCTCGGTAGTTTGGTTTTCATTTATGTGAAGTCTCTGTAATGACTCTCACGTTCAGCTGCTTCCCATTGGGGGGCTGGATATTGCGCTTGTTTCCTTGAAATGTTAGATTCCAGTAGTTAAAATTTATAGGCAGTTTCAAAGAGCCCCTGCTCACTAAAACCCCTGATGCTCAAGAGATGAGTCAGTTAAAAACAAGCATGTGCATATGGTCATGTGTGCGTCACACTACGCTTAGCATGTACCTTAGCAAGCTTTCTTACGACTTTCCTGTATAAATCTCTCTGTTACTGTTACTCTTACTCTCTTTAAAACATCATACCAGGCAGCCTTAAAGGGCTCCTATCATGCCTTTTTACGAAGTCTTGATTTGGTTTTTGCGGTGTGCTAGAATAAAATCCATTCGTTTTTCACATAGTTTACATTATTGTACAGTAGTATTGTACATTATTAGTTCCTGTTCCAGTGAAGCCCCTCCCTCCAAATGACGAAATGTGCTCTGATTGGTAAACCGCATAAAGCGTGTTTCATGAAAAATGTGAAAGATATAAAAGGACCACTTAAACAAAATAAAGTACTGGGGGAAATCATTTGTGCAAATTTGCCACAAGCTCATATTTCCACATGCATATGAACTTATACTGTAGATGTATGTGGCACACTTATTGTGTGATTTTAACCACACGTCGATCACAACGAAATGGTGGTGATCCATGGAGCAATACCCCAGTAACCACCCAGAAATCCTGCAACACGTTGGCTACACCCTTTTAAAGTCCTAGCAATGAATTTACACAAGAAAACGCAACCAAAACATGTACTCGATACAATGCGAAGGAAATGAAATGTTACTAGGACTTGACAGTTTTTTCCTCTGTTACAGTTACCAACATAGGGGGAAAGAAAATGTCCCCTCTGACGCTCTGCCACAGCTGTTGCCTTTTAAAACACTCATTGTGCAAGAGGATATACAACAATTGAAACACATCCAATGATAACATGCTGGTAAAGTCGTTTTATGCTGTGGGCACATCCACTGTCAGGGGGAGAATTATCTGAAGGCCAATGCTAACATGGCTGTGTTGCGTTAAGTAATGCCCTGTTTAACTGTTAAGAATGATATACTGTCTGCTCATTATTTCTTTTAGAGCTCCATTCAAGTATTAGGCAACACAGAAACAACTGTGTGATTGTGTGACATCGCTGGCAGTTCTTGTAAAGAGTGATGGTGCAATACTCTCTTCTAGTGGCTCGAATCTGTGGCACAACACCACTTGCTGATAAACTAGGCTTAGACATTCTCTCAAGTAGGTTTAAATGGCATGTTCTGAGTGGTTGCCAAGGTGTTACTAAGGTGTTCTTTTTGATTCTAATCCTTCTTTTAAGTATGTGGTTACTAGGGATTTTGGTGGCATCCACAATTTTGGCTGTTGCTGTTCTTATTTGTTATAATCACACTTCTGCATGTGATTTCTAGGTTTTTAGGTGGTTTCCAGGCTGTTGCTGTTTTCAAGGTGTTATGACTGTTTTTTAATCATGTGGCTAATGTATATGGTTACCAGGGCAATTAAGGTAGTTGCCAGGGTGTTTCTTTTTCTTTTTTAAACGTACCCAGTGTTCTTTTACATGTTGTTCTGCAGTTGCTATGGTATATTGAGAGATTTTGAGAGCATTACTAAAGTGCTATTGAGAGTTTGTATGGTGTTGTTTTTACTATGTTGTTACCATATGTGATTGTCAGGGAGTTATTGTTGCTAAGGTGTTCTTATTTATTGTATTTACACTTTTTCATGTGTCTTGAGCGTTTTTTGTAGTTGTTGTTCTTGTTGGTTTTTACTAGGGCTGTAGTCAAGACCCCCTTTGTCGAGTCCAAGACCAGGACTAGTCGAGTCCAAGTCAAGACCGAGTCCAAAGAGGTTCGAGTTCAAGACAAGACCGAGTCCAGGACAGGACAAAAAAGTCTTATGCATGACATTATCAAGACAATCATTTTGGGTTATTATTTGTTGATCTAAAAGCAAAAATAGTGTCACGACACCCATGATTTTTAGGTATAGACATTCCCCTTGATATCATATAATCTATTAATCTAAAGAAAACAGAATGATGACATGTGGTGATACCTCTTAATACCAGTGTTAGAACTGATATACAAACACCAACCCACTACTAATGCTAGGTACTAGTACTGAGCATTTAAGCAACTAAATTACAATATAGCTTCACTGCAGATGTACAGTAGTGTAGAAAAGAAGTGACCAGTATTACAGAGGGGGTCGAGACAAGTCCGAGTACGAATACCAGCGAGTCCGAGACCACAAAAGAACGGTCTTGAGACCGGACTCGAGTACTACAGCCCTAGTTTTTACCATGTTTCAATGCAGTTGTTTGGGCATTTTATGTACAGTAGTTTCAAGTAAAGACACCTCTTTCAACCGCGTCAAGCACGTAGACACGTCCGCCATCTTGGAACGGTCCACTTGACGTCACTCTGTAGATCACTCTGATCTCTGTGTGGAGCACTTGCTGTTGTCAGACTCCTTGTGCAGGCAATAATCTCAATGCATTATTACAATTAATGACAAAATAATGTTTGGAAATGTAAACTGATATTCCCAACTGACAAAAGATAGAAATAACCAACTTGGTGAAAATACTAGTGGTGCAAGACTTTTGCACAGTACTAAATATCTACATGATTTTTTCATTATATCTTAAAAAGAAATGGGTTTTACAGCGTGATTTCAATCTTTTGAACTTTCAGAGTTCAACGAAAAGCCATCTGTAAACCCAAGAGGATATTTTGAACACATTAATTGCACTAAATAACCTATAATGTCACATCAAACACTTGATTAATCTCCAAAGAATCATATCTTCATTGTCTTTATTGGCACCGCATGGTATTTACTCTGGGTTCACAGTGGTTTTAATGTTTACATATGCTCTATGCAGTCTACTGTACAAAATAAGCGAGGGTTTATTGGGTTCTCTGTAAGTGGGGGGCCAAGGGTCACGTACAGCAGCTTGAAATTGTTTTCCAGGATCACTTAACATGCACCCCACAGTCTTCAATCGGTTAGCCCACTGATGGGCCAAACGCAGCGCTCACCAAAGGTGTGCCTGCGGGCACCGTGGGGCACTGCACTGATGATGATGTGTGCCCAGTGCGGCTTCTCATGGAGAGGGTGAACGTGGCCCCAGAGGCCCAGCTGATGCTTCCAGCACAGATCTGCTCATGTGTTGTGTATTATTCCATTATAACCGTTTCATCTGTAGGGGGTTGAGTTATATAACAATACACAGAGAATCTATTCATGGGAACTCACTCTGTAAAAGCTCCTGTTTTCAATTTAATTCAACAAGGGTGTTAACAATCCTCTCGTACAGGTTTTAAATGTATTGTTTCTTTTTTCTGAGGTTTCTTGCAGTGCTTCAAGAATGGTTTAGTATGTATCTATTAATAAATGACGGACACAGTGTGGCAAAACTAGTGCGCACTTGCAGCGCAAGCAGCTACACTTTTAGAACTTTCAACATCAATGGAACCATAGTGGAATTTATTTTCGATTATTAAAAAGTTTTTCACCGTAAGAAAAAAAAAAAATCTTTTAAGTTCTTTTTTAGGGAACCCCAAATTATTATTTTATGGCATCCCTGTTAAAAAGTTTCACCCCTTTTGTATCATACTTTCTGAAAAATGTCTCAGTGTGCCAGAGAACAAATAAGATATTTACTGGTCAAGCAATATTTAACGAGAACACACAAATGTGATGTGTTATGGCAGTTGATCTTGAGACAAATCATTTGGCCTCTTCCATCGCTCTTTACGGGTATATTATGTTTCATCCTGTTTTAAGTAAAAATTCTCTTCAATGGATGGCAGGAATAATGAACACAATCATTCTGCTCCATCTGATCTCAGTCCATGATCACTGTAGGTAAGTTAAGGGGGCCTCAGCAGTGTTGGTGGTAATATACAGAACAGAATCTAATTTTATGTCATAAAAGGTCGTTTTAGACATCAATAAGTTGTAAATGTATCAACTCTATTAGTAAAATGGTCTAATTCTAATGATTTTATCTGAGAAGGATAGATAGAACAATAGATGGTGGATGGATGCAGTATAGACAGCAGGACAAACAGAAGGATAGAAAGATAGATAAATAAATATATAGATGATTGATGGATGATAGATACAGTAGATGATTGATAGAATAATAGAAAGAATGAATATGAGAGATAGATAGATAGATAGATAGATCATTGAGAGAAATATGGATGGATGAACAGTGAATCAGTCTCTAGTAGTTTCCAGGATTTTCTTGTATGAAGCTTCTGAAGAGTAGCTGCTACTGTTAAAGATCTGAAACACTTTCCCGCTGCTTTAACAACCTCCAGCGTTCACTTTTAAGATCGACTGACGTCTATTGTACATATGAGTGGCCTTAGAAGAAAGCCACCTGTAGCTCTGAAGTCTGCTTTTAAACAGGAGCGCAGAGTTAAAGTTTCTTCCCCGCTGGTGCGTGCTGCCTCTGAACCCCGTCGAGAGGAGCTTCTGCACTGACGCATGCTGCAGGAATATGGCTTGAGCTCCTCAGGGCAAGTCCTTGAAGTCATTTGACTGGATACATAAATGTTTAGTGCTTGTTAAGAGCAGATAAAAGTCTTTCCTGCTCGGAGTGAGGAGGATACCAAAGGTCGAAGTCTCAAGATATGAGTCAGAAACAGATGGAGATAAGGGTGTCAACATGTTGTACGGGAATCCTATACTCTTAAAAATAAAGGTTCCTTATTGGCACTGATGGTTCCACGAGGAACCTTTAATGTTCATGGAAACTTTCCACACTCTTAAAAATAAAGGTTCTTTATTGGTTTCTGTGGTTCCATTGGGAATCTTTAACAGCCATTGAAACGTTGTGTTCCACAAAAGGTTCTTTACAATCGAAAATGTTCTTCCGATTTTTTCCAATTTTCTTCATAATAAGATAAAATAATGGTTATTTTTAGAACTGTTCACTGAAAGGTTCTTTGAGGAAGCAATAAATTCTTCAATATGGCATATATATATATATACTCTCGGAAATAAAGATACAAAAGCTGTTACTGTGGCAGAACCTTTTCAAAAGGTACACTTTTGTTATAGGTTCAGATATGTACACTCAAAGTACTAGATACCAAAATGGACCCTTTAGGTACAAACATTGTCCCCAGTGACACATTTTTTACCTTTATTTCTGAGAGTGTGTGTATATATATTACTGAAGATTTTTTCTTTTGTCAAGGATGATGGTTTTACCAATCGCTTTTCCAGTATTACCTCAACCTCTTTACTTGCAAAATTTCCCTCATGCTAAGATCCAAAGACATCAGAGGAACTACAAAGATCATGAGGGTGTGGGAGAACTTCACGTCACAAAATGACTCTTATTTGCGGTCTGTCTTGAAATAAAAGTCTTTACAATGGCTAATAGACAAAATCCGCACACTTTGATGAGCGATTTACTTCTTTTGCTCAAGCTCATACTTCTCATGCGCAGTTGAGGTTTTACAGATTTATGATCTCAAATGCTTCCAGAGAAAACAATAATCCCAATAACATCTTCAGTACCTCACGTGTGAACTGACAGATTTGTGAACACGTGCAAATGACCCACTAAAAAGTCCAACTGCGTTGATATTCGCTCACTTTTTGAATGACTTGACATTGTAATTTTTGCTTTTTATGAGCAAATGCACCATTTGCCAGTTTATATAATGGAGCCTGGAGGGATCATTTTTGGATATGCTTTTGCCATTTAGCACAATGGACTATTTTTTTAATACTTCGATTTGCTCTCTTGTTGTGGGTTTCTTGGGTTCCTGACTGACTTAGATTAGGGCAGATTTATTTGTCTTATATTGGAACCAGATATCAAGCATATTTTTTTCCATCTCAAATTCCAAGCATTTCTTTTCAGCTCAGACATTCATATGCCAAATTATAAAAATATTTTCTGCACAATTATTCATTTTAATGCCCGATTTTACTTTAACCCTCTGGGGTCTGAGGGGATTTTGGGGCATATACTAATGTATTGAATTATATTATCAATCATCATATCAGCTCTCAAAAATGTCTGTATTATAGCTAACAGCTAATATTACTACACAGACATGCCACAAAAAGAAACTTATAATAGAAGATTTCTGTAATAAACTTATTTTTTAATGCAAAGTCAACAGATTCAATTTACCAAGCATGATATCAAGCACATCCATGTGCATCAAATTCAATGTCCCACATTAAAACTGTCATTGACAAGCATTTTGGCTCCGACAACAAGACACAAGTCAGTGACAACTGGAGCATTACCAAGGAGACCAACAATTATTTGTATTTACAAAAATAGGTCCAGGAGGCTGAGAAACGCTCAAGCTGTATTTCGAAAGCACTCCACATGCATTACCAGAAGCCAGTTCTGCCAGAGAGACTCTGAATGTCGCCCAATTACACATCTTGTTCCCTGCTGTAGAATCTTTTAGCTGTTCTTGGAAATCCTCTCTGCCTGCTCCAAATCTTCACATGCTTCCGCTGCTACTCCGAAAATAAAATGGTGAAGGCCATGATGATACAGCAACACGCCACGTAAGGGCTCTTGCGCTCACCTAAAAGGTAACGTAAAGGATCATTAACAAAAGAAAAGAAATCATTCAGAAAAAACATAAAAGCTACCATGTCATCTATGGCATTACTCACCTATTCTTGCACATTTCCAGAATATTCCAAGGAATCTGAAGGCAAAAGGAAAGGGATTGCAGTTAATGCTTGAGCAGTTATCATGTAAAACAATTTAAAAAATGTGGACTGAAATCATATTAAAAAAAAAATCAGCTTTTCAAATTAATTTTTGTTCTGTTTTTAATGTGATCAACATGTCTTGACTTTTAAAAAAATGCTTTGATTGTATTTTAATTTAATAAAGAAATCATAATTCCCAACAATCGTGCATTGACAAACAAAAACTCCCTCACGAAAGAAAAAGCAACTGTGACGACGAGCGCAACTCAGGGTCAACTTAATGCTGGATTTTCAAATGTATGTGAAATATAAAAATTTTGCGGCATAGAATCTTTAAAATACATCCGAGATTTTTACACACCGGTCTGTTATTGTGGCCACATTATGGCGCTGAAACGAAACAAACTGTGATTGGTTGTTTGACATGTCAGTCAATAGGTCTTATGGGCGGGCCTTTGCCGATGAGTGCTACTGTGAATTCTATTTTTAGATTGGTAACAGCCTTGTAGTGTCTTATTACATTCAGTGAAATTATTAATAAAATGTAAGAATTTTATATGAAATATGATGCATGCCTTTAATACAGTTAGGGAAAAAGGCCATTTAAATAGACAAAAATGACCTGGAAATACATTTTAGTATGCAGCTATAGTAGGGTTGGGCGATGTCGACCAATTTGGCATTGTACAATGTCTAATGTGAAACATCGCGATGGACGATGGCATCGTCGTCTCTGTATGCGGCGGGTGGGGGTGGTTAGTTGTAACAAAAACACCAAGCCCCACCCCACGCCTGACAAAACAGTGTTCGCGCGAGTGTGCTTGAATTGCGCGTGAGGGTTTGAAATGAGCTCGCTGCCCGTTTCTTCACATGTACATCTGTTTTCCTCTCGCGGAAATGATTTACCGCGCTCGCCAGCGTTAGTGGTGCGCTCGCTTATTAATGGCGTAGATTTGCCGCCATAGATTAAGTGTGTTTTTCGCGAGCTGGTTGCTGCTGCTGCGGCGGGGCGGAGCATCGTGATGTCTATCGGCCATCGGCGATGGCATCGTCTATCGACCCAACCCTAAGATACAGTCATATAAAAGCAATTTCCCAACTACAAAATTATAGCTGGTTGAAAATGCTGAGTGGCAAGTAATTTTGGAAGACACTAGCTACAGTGGCTGGTAAACAGGTTAATGTTAAGCCCTGCTACTGACACATTTGACCAATTTAATGAGTCCTTGCTGAATAAAAGTACTTACTTTACTTTTTATAGTAGAGTACATCTATTTGCTTTCCTGGTAGAGAAAGGCTGTAATTGTGTTTATGTTTTAAATGCTGATTTAGCAGTACTAGAATTGGGCTTTCATGTAATGGCTTAAAATAAGACTATATGAGTAAAAGACAAAGCAGCGGGCCACAGTCTGTGTGTGCCGACTGCTTGTCTAGGAAGCGTGAATCAGAAGATTACAGAGAGGAGAACTACAGATGACTGACGAGCTTCACAGGGCCTGAAATGTCACAACAGAGGCCTGACAGATCTACGAGCAGACTGGCATCTGGCCTGAACAGAAACAACAAGCAGGTCAGCGAGAACATGCACTGTCAACAGCCTGCGCAGACGCTGTTGGAGGGGCGTGCAAAAACCATTACTTTAACTCCAGCTAATTTGTCTTGGCTAATGCATGTGTTTGTTGAGATCAGATCGCTGGATGTGAATCATCTCCTTCACTTCCTGCTCATGTCATGTAAAGTCCAAACATGTGGCGAACATCTTGTTGCACGAGTTAGACAGTCACTTTATTTCACAGACGGGATACACTGACCAACGACACTCAACTTAGATCAAATAAATTTCGTATTATTAACAGAAAACAGGAGTTTCTTTTTTCTTAACTCTTTGGCCACGAGACAAATATCTTGGCAACATTTTACTGATTGTTTCTGGGAATTAACTAAAGATTTTTCTTTTGAAGTGTTTGTATAAAACCATAAAACAAATCCAGGCTTGTTTGGACAACATCCTTTGGAATAGTTCAGCCAGAAATTCAAATTGAAAATTTTGAATTAAATTTACTCACTTGCTCCCCAATGGATTGATATTAATGTATAATGGTGGATAACTATGCATATTTCTCTCCTGATTCATAAAAGATGAATTTTGAATTAGAAAATGCAATACCAAAACTGGCTACCAGACAGTTGGAAGTTAAAATCGTCTTAGTGATGGATTTGTTTCTTATTAACATGCAGTTTTTTGCTTCACAAGACAATAAGTTGATAGCTGGAGTGGTGTGGATCACGGTGATGTTTTTATCAGCTGTTTGGACTCTCATTCTGACGCCACTCATTCACTGCAAAGGATCCGTTGGTAGGCAAGTGATCAAATGCTGAATTTCTCCAAATCTGTTCTGATGAAGCAGCAAACTCATCTCTGTCTCGGATGGCCTGAGGCTGAGTAATGCTCGGCAAAATTTCATTTTTGAATGATCAGAATGTATATAAATATGAGGATGGCAGTAAACATACCCTGTTTTGTTCTTATCCAGCAGGCTGGGAGCGAGGGCTCGTATATATGCGCAGGTGCAGATGAGAAGTAAGATGACCGTCAACAGACTTTGGAAATTAAATATGGCAGACTGCAAGAGACAGAAAGGAGAAATTAATAATTAAATTGCTTAGTAATAAAAAGACTAAAGTGAAAATAATGAATATATGGAAAAAGTGGAATAATTAATGCACATTTAAAAAGTTTAAACTTGGCTTGGTTTAGTCCAGCAATATGTATATAGATTTGTATTTATTTATTAAATAAAATAAATAAAAATAATAATATATTTGTTTTAATATATATTTTTTAAATATATATATTTTATTTTATTTTATTATTTTTATACTGCTAGAATATTTACATATTCTAGCAGTGTTTTCTATGTCTATGACATCTTGTGCATGATTTACAACTACATCTGTATTTTAAGATTATGGAGATTGCATTAAAAGAACTTAATTGCTAGAAAAAATATATATATTTTTGTGCATTTTATTAAATAAGTTTAATGCTCCTCGGGGTAGCATTTATTTTTTATTTATTTGATTACACACACATATTAGTACAATTTAAAATTCATTTTCGTTTGGTGTATTTTAAAATCTAATTTATTTCTGTGAAGGCAAAACAGATTTTTCAGAATTAATATTAATAACCTAAAATTGTGATTGCATAACTAATATCTAATTGCCATCAAAGAAGTATTATGGTCCAGTTTGTTGAGTTTAAGGCCCTGTTCTCTCTGCCACATCACACTCGTAGCAGTAACGTTGCTGAATACTGTCAGATACGTTATTCAGCAGAAGTCATGAACGACAGCTCAGAATCGACTGATGTTGACACACATGATCACAGATTCACAGCATTGTTTAGCTGCTTTCTGTTGTTTATATTCCAGCATCACTGCAGCAGCAGACAGCACACTAAACTCCTGACATCGCTTTCATTTTCACTGCACCGCGGACGGATATATCGCTACATCTGACAGACCGCGACGACCTTCAGGCGAATTCAATCAATCTGGCTACTCGTTTTTACTTAACTTAACTAAACTTTTCCAAAATAATCGTTTTTACTTACCATCTTGCTATCCCCGGCCAGCCAACTCACACTTCCGGTGTAGGATGGAAATTACGTCACCGGTACGGCAGCCTGGAAGCGCGAAGCGTCGAAAAGCCGGATGAGAGAGGGAAATGAAACCTGCAGAAGTGCGTTAGTTTGAATTACAAATTAATTTTAGCGTACAACAACAATTTCCTTTCGGAATGAGGTGAGAGTATGCATGTGTGTAGCGCACTGTGTTCATTATATGACGGAAACGCACTTGTTTGCGATAAATATGGAGTTGTTTGTATTCTCTGTTGAAATGCTTATTAGTTTTCTGCTAAACAAAACACAAACTAATATATATAACGTTATTTATAAAAGTATGCATCCGAAACATATAAACAATCAAGAAATAAGGAAACAGGAGAGTTAATAATCCTATTCGTCGTATTTAGCAGAAATATAGGAGCAGCTTTAAAGAGGGTTTTCATGTCAACATGTTATTGACCTTAAAATCCTGTGTTTGTTTTTGTGTTTGTTTGATTTTATACAGAAAAGCACCATGGTTACCATATTTAGCGTTGTTGTTACGAAATGATAATATTAATAGTATATCATTAAATAAATAACAGTATTGTATAAAACTTAAGATGTTATATTTGTCCTTTTATGTATTACTAAAATAATAATGTGCAGTGCAAGACATAAGACAAGTAACCACATCAAATAAAAATTACAAATGTGATTTTATCTGCACAGAATGCATATTACATACAAATGAAGCATCTACTTTAATGTTTCAAGTAATTTGTGAAGATAAAATGTCAACATATGTGTGGAATAATGTTCAGTTTAACAGATACACTCAAGTAAAAATGAAACAACATTCTTATCTGGCCTGTATTTGTTACTGTATATATATATATATATATATATATATAGTGATCATACAAATTTTTTATTAAATTATTTAACACTTTTCACTGACAAATGGCTAAATCCTATCCGGAAATATTGAAATGAATTAATTTGTTATCAATAATTAAAAAGACTGCACTGATTCAATTATAGTCTTCTAATGCCATCTAATGATTCTTGTTGTAAATATGCCAGACAAGATTTTATGATTTAAAAACTATTGTTGCATTGTTAAACTAAATGAATTGTATTTCTGTAAAGCATGGTAAAAAATATTTGTATGATTATATTTATTATATGAAAAAATATTTTTATTATTATATTATTATTATTTTTAGCTCAGAAAAAAAAACAGGACACATTTATTTATAAAGTAAAAGCTGTAATAAACTTTTATTATGTTATATATGGAAACATCAGGCATCATTCTGTTTTTCAACAAAAATATGATAGCCTATGATGTCATTCTCCTGATCACACTGAGGCTTTTGTTGCAGAACTGTGTACTTTCTAACCAGTGATGCTCTTTAATGATTCAGTCGCTCTAGAATTGTGTGTGTGGATGTGCAAAACACAAGCGGTTTGTCTCTTTTCGTGGAGGATTAGCATTTTTTTCCTGCTAAAAACTATAAATTACGGGACTTTTCCCTTAAAAATAGACTTGGAGAATTGATTCATTGTGTTTTTCTTCCAAACGCTGATGACTTTGGGGAATAGGAGATGGTGCTCAAATCAGCAAGCCATAAATGTTAATAATAATAAGATATAATATCTCTATTCATGGTTGGATCTATGCAGAGAATGTTGCTCAGATGCAAACGATGAAAAAAAAAAAAAATCGAATGCAGAGAAAAGTAGTATTTTGGTTTCATGAAAACTGTAGTCAGGGTTTGGGTTGTATTTATCCTTAAAATCAAAAGAAATGTAAGAATTTATATTTTGCATTTTAAAAATATTTTCATAAAAATTGAAGTACTGTAATTTGGAAAAACTAATGCAAACAAATATATGTTATTTAAATTGAAAATATTTGGCTTGGTAGTATTTATTGAATTTAATATATACTGATTTAAATAAAATTATGTTATGCAGTGATAAAAAAAAAATCTCTCTTGTTATTATAAAGTTATAATCATTTGCAAGGAAACTGTTGAATTATATTGCTAATATATCATAAAAATGTTCCAAAAAAATAATACTTTCTTTAGGACAAAATAAAAAATATATATAATTTACAAAATATAATTTCTTTATGATTTTAACCACTAAAGAACCTCATTTTGTTTGCACCACTTTTTCAAGGTTACTTGTGCATATTTCACAACCCTCCTGGAAGAGATTGTCAGTTGTGTAGAATGTGGGTCTTGTTTAGACAAGAGGGTTTTGTTGAGGTGGTCGAGACCATCTGTGGACCATCGATGGAGTGCTTTAGGGTGGAATGTATCTTAATAACACCTCAGTCAGTGTCGTTCAGAAGCTCTCACATATATTATTAAGCAACCAATAATCTTTAATGACTGGTAGTGTTAGTATGACCCAGGCCGTCATGATTGTAAATCCCTTCTGTCAAGTTTTCTACAATTTAAAATAGCACAGGCTTACAGGCTTTTTAAACAGGTGTTGTTTTGCTAAACCTTCTATTCATCAAAGATTTTAGAATAAAATTTCCACAAACTGTTTTCAGCATTGTTAAGAAATGTTTTTTGTGCAGCTGATCGGCACTGAAGACTGCTGCTGGAAATTCAGCTTTGCATTAAAGGAATAAATGACATGTTAACATATTCAAATAGAAAACTGTTATTTTAAATATTTAAAAAAATTTTAAGTATTAAATATAATATCCAATATTTTTACCAGCAGGCAAATATCGTATACGATTACAAAAATCAAGAGAAGCAGAAATTACAATTAAAATACAATTATTCTTTCAGCAACCCATGTGGATTTGTTTTGTGTTGTCTTTTCTTCTCATGTTATTGCTACTTCCAATTCCTTATCTCGTCTTGTCCACAAATCCCATATATGGAAAGTGACTTGGGGCACCCTTGTGTACTTCACCTCCTTTTTAGAAGAACAGCTTTCTCTCATCCGCTATTACCCAGCTGGATATCGCTGGAAAGATAGCAGCCGTGTCACGCTGCCACGTTCTGGATGGGACTGTGGCACTTAAATCTTAGTTTAGATGAAGCAGGCTGTGGATTGAATGAATGTTTGTGTAGTTACTGTATATTGAACATCTTGAGGAGTGAGGAGAAACTTTACTCCCCAAACTCTTCTTGGCTTCTCAGCCACATCTTAAGAGAATTTTTTGTCTTATTTGTCAAAGCCGCCTTCTCATATTCCTATAGGCTTTGCAGCATCTGTCATTACAGAGGGTGAAGAATCACCTCTGTGCAGATGTTACTGTAGCTAATAAATGGCCGTCCTGTTCCCTTGGAGCGTGTACCGTGTCAGCCTTTGGATACTGCGACCCCGCTGTATGTTTATGCCACGGTTTGCACAAAAGTCACGTCAGGAATAGCAACAATTGGTTGTGATGCACGACGGGAGGGAAACAGATGTGAACCGTTCGCTGAGACACATAGATTATCAGTTTGACATGCGAGTTGAAGTCAGTTGACGTGTGTTGTCCTTCACCTTTCCCCTGGCCCCTGCACATCGTCAGCTCTGACCCGAGAGGTCGGCCGTTTCTCACTCACTGGATTCTCTGTGTCCATCCTTTAGTAGCCTGAAACGTCCACAAACTCCTATATGTTCTCTGACTTTTGCTTGATCATTTTTTTATCTGACATTTTCTTGTATTCATAATGCTATTTAAATTAAATAGATAAGTATAATAAGTGTATAAAAAATTGTATGCACAATTATTTTAGTTTGTATATTTTTTTTGTGTGTGTGTGTGTGTTTTAGTTAATATCTTAATATATCTGAATTATTCATAAAATAAATGCAAGTACATTTATTAAATAATTCATATTTATTATACATTAAATGTTTTATATGTATGAATGTATTGCGCCCTGTGCTTTCATCTGTGAAGAGCACAGTTCACCAGTGGCAAATTTGCCAATCTTGGTGTTCTCTGGTAAATGCCAAACGTCCTGCACGGTGTTGGGCTGTAAGCACAACCCCCACCTGTGGATGTCGGCCTCTCATACCACCCTCATGGAGTCTGTTTCTGACCGTTTGAGCAGACACATGCACATTTGTGGCCTGCTGGAGGTCATT
>JAUCMU010000074.1:133404-144752 GCA_032275025.1 Enteromius treurensis
TTTCTACTGTCCAGCGTGAACGATGGAGGGATTAGGGATTCAACCTTATATGTTTGAGCCTGTATCAGACCAAGATGTTGATTTCGATTGCACATCGACCCTTCTGAATGGTAAGTTATGGGTGGGTATATGCAAATGTGGTGAGTGTAGCTATTACACCTCTAGACTGTTAACAGTCTGTGTTGGGTTTGAATTTGACAGTTTTTCAGTCATTTTGATCGATAATGACAGTAATATGCATTTCATGACGACAGACGCAATACGACACTGTCATTATTTTTACCCCCACTAGAGGGCACTTACCTTTAAAACGTAAATATAAGTCGTAATACGGTACTTGCACAAACTACCTATATAGTCGTTTTTTGTTAGAGGACAGGCTCTTATATCACACTGTAAAGAGGAAGAGATGATCAGTTCATGTGTTGCTTTAAAAGGTAAATTGAGATATTTATGATATGTTAATTTATAATTACTAATAGTTCAATAGTAATACATAATAGTATTATGTAATAGACAATACACAAAAAATACTGAGACGCTAGTGTTTAAAAGTATTTGTGGAAAGCACCAGCAGTCTCAGTAGCCACCATAGCGATGTCCAAGAGTGCCTCCCACTTCCACGTTAAGGGTCTTCCTGCCTGCCCCAAGCAGAGATGCGCCCCCCATTAGAAAGCAAGTCTGCATCCATCAGTTCACGGTTCATCTGCAACTCGAAAAATTCCCCAACAATCCACACATGCATAATGCATAGTGACTGCAGCACAATCTCACAACGACTCAAAGGAGCCTTTTCTGCCATTCAAGCAGGAGGTCAGGTAATTCAGGTTTGCTGCATCTATAGAAACACATTGCTGTTTTCTGTTTGTGAGTCTCTGGAGATGACAGATTTCTTGAATGAAATTTAGTGTAAGTAGAGGCTTTGATTGCCTCATCTGAGGTCTTTTCACTCTTCTGCGTGTTTGTGCTGCATAAGCCACAATGATTTGAGATTTCACAAGGGCAATACGATTTCATAGATAAACCTATTTACAAACGTACTTATGATGCAAATGCGCAAGATTAGTTTAGACAGTTACCGCGGTTCTCCTGAAAGACGAGGCTTGCCACCCTTCTCAGTCAATCCTTATTATACATCTATATTTACAAAGGCATTCAGCCACTGTCAAGTTTTCATTTGCTCAGTCGTTTTATTTGTTCATTCAAATACCGTTACATCTTGTGACGCTCCAAAGGCCTGATTTCATTACAGATAGCATTTCTATAACTATACAGTGCTACAGATGGAGGTTATTGCTGCACTTTTACTTCAGCAAGGTATCTTTTTTTAAATCAAGAACCGTTTTGATCAATTAAATGCATCCTTGCGGAATAAAAGTATTAATTTATTATTACTTCATTAATTTGACCCCCAAATTGTAGCATGTTAGATCTATGAAGAGTAAATCAAATGCATGCCAGCCTATAGTACATAAAAACAGTATAGAACAGAACGAAGTCGAGTCATCCCTGAGCAGCAGAGGCCTATACTCTTCAGAACGAGTGGTTGTTCTTTATTAAGAAGAAACATATGTAGTGTCTGGGCACCCATGTGTGAAATTCAATTCTTATCCTGAAATGGTGTTTTTATTAGAGCAGCACTATCACACAGGAATCAGCTCGGCTTTGCTCAGCAGAGAAGCACAGAGCGCTCAGACAGCCAGTGGACTGTTCCTGCCGGTGCTTTAAACCCTTCTGAGTCAAATCACAGTAATAAGTATGCAGCTCTACGAGAAATGTTTCGGTTTAGATTTGCAAAGGCACCTGTGCTGCTCTTGTAAATGCATTTGAGGGTAATGATTAAATCGAACTAATAATGTGATGAGAATTTGTATGCATTTTTCTTTTAAAATCCATTGAGCTATTCACAGTAATTTGATAATTAATGTACCTTTAACATAGCCTTAACCTATTTAAATTTAGGTTTTACCCACACACAAATATATATATATATATATATACGCATGAATTTTATGAAAACGTACTCCAATGTTGTGTTTATTGAAGTGTATATTATTTCCTAAGAAATAATGGAGAATTTGGAAAGTAAAATAGGCAGCTATTTTATTTGTCAGCTTGCTAATCTGATAGAACGTAAGCTTTTATCATCCCAAATACTGCAGACTGACAGTGTCATACTGTTCATGTGAGTATGGTTTTTTTTACTGGCTGGGAGGAAGAAAAGGGGGGACAACACGTCTGTTCTAGACTCCTCTGACAACTCTGCCCTTTTTCCACTGGAGGAGGAAGAGGAGGAGTAGGAGGACAGCAAACAGAAGATGACAGGAATCTGAAAAGCCTGTATTTATTATTTATTATCAGTATCTGCTCATGTGGGTCAAGGCCAGCCAGAGAGGAAAAAAAGAGAAAAATAGAAAGAAAGAGACAGAAAAAATGCTATAGATCCCAGGGATAAGGCGATCAAGTGGGTATTTTTTTATTGTTCAACATTTACCCCATAGGCTGAGTTTTACGCCTTTGTTTTTACGGGTCATGAGGTTGCATATGCTGCTTCAAATTAAACAAAATTTTACATACTTGTCAATATTGGGTCAACTGGCTATTTTTCATGTCTACGGTACAATATTTTTTTACAGATTGTGATCGTGCATATAAAAACACAGTTTTATTTGAGTATTGAGATATATACACTGCTCAAAGATTAAAGGGAACACTAAAATAACACATCCTAGATCTGAATGAATGAAATATTCTTATTAAATACTTTGTTCTTTACATGGTTGAATGTGCTGACAACAAAATCACACAAAATTTATCAATGGAAATCAAATTTATTAACCCATGGAGGTCTGGATTTGGAATCACACTCAAAATTGAAAAAAAAAAAAGTGGAAAAACACACTACAGGCTGATCCAACTTTGATGTAATGCCCTTAAAACAAGTCCATATGAGCCTCAGTAGTGTGTGTGGCCTCCACGTGCCTGTATGATGCCTGAGCATGCTCCTGATGAGGTGGAGGATGTTCTCCTGAGGGATCTCCTTCCAGACATGGACTAAAGCATACAAGGATTGTATTGTCTAGTATACGGAAGAACCCAAGGCCAACCGCACCGGCACATGGTCTCGGAAGGGGTCTGAGGATCTCATCTCGGGTACCTAATGACAGTCAGGCTACCTCTGGCTAACAGATGGAAGGCTGTGCCGGCCTCCAAAGAAATACCACACCAAGCCATTGCTGACCCACTGCCAAACCGGTCATGCTGGAGGATGATGCAGGCAGCAGAACGTTCTCCACGGCGTCTCCAGACTCTGTCACGTCTGTCACATGTGTTCAGTGTAAACCTGCTTTCATCTGTGAAGAGCACAGGGCGCCAGTGGTGAATTTGCCAATCCTGGTGTTCTCTGGCAAATGCCAGACATCCTGCACGGTGTTGGGCTACAAGCACAACCCCCACCTGTGGACGTCGGCCCCTTATACCACCCTCTGTTTCTGACTGTTTGAGCAGTCACGTGCACATTTGTGTCCTGCTGGAGGTCATTTTGCAGGGCTCTGTCAGTGCTCCTCCTGGTCCTTCTGGTGGAGGTAGCGGTCCTGTTGCTGGGTTGTTACCTTCCTATGGCCTCCTCCAAGTCTCCTAATGTACTGGCCTGTCCCCTGGTGGCACCTTCATACTCTGGACACTACGCTGACAGACACAGCAAACCTTCTCGCCACAGCTCGCATTGATGTGCCATCCTGGATGAGCTGCACCACCTGAGCCACTTGTGTGGGTCGTAGACTCCATCTCATGCTACCACTAGAGTGAAACACCGCCAGCATTCAAAAATGATCAAAACATCAGCCAGAAAGAATAGGAACTGAGAAGGGTGTCTTGCTAATTGCCTATAATTTCCACCTGTTGTCTATTCCATTTGAACAACAGCATGTGAAATTGTTTGTCAATCAGTGTTGTTTCCTAAGTGGACACACACACACACACACACAGACACACACACACACACATATATATATATATATATATATTCTCACATGTCTGTATGCAGCAAGTAGGCCTAGTTAAAATGTACCTTCTGTTTTTCACAGTGTGAATTTATAATTATTGGAGGAATAATGGAAAAATTGCAGCATGTTGTGTAGTCATTTTCTTTGTGTTTTATGATTTTTTTCTGCAGGAGTCACAGCACTAGCGTACGTCAGATCTCCATTGCCTCTGAGCCTCATCGCACATTTTTCCTTAAGTTAGAATGGGCTAAGGATCTTGGATCTGGCTTTGTTATACTCCTGTCCGACGGCGTCTCTGCGTGGAGTGGTGAAGGTACTAGGACATCAAATGCTTCCATTTAAATTACATGAAGAGCCTTCACAAATGCCACGTGTCAAAGCATAATTTCATTTGTTAGTTTCAGAGGAGGATGTGTCCCGTGAAGCCCAGGAGATCGAGATGGAGCTGGAGAGGTATGTTGGTGACCTGCACCTGGCTCTGACCGGAGAGGGACCGGCAGCGGAGGGGGAATACAGCTTCCACCTGACACCTGAGAGACCCGGCCGCCCCCTGCTGCAGCTGTCTTATGAAAAGGTGCAGAACGACATCTCGGTGAGTGGCACGCCTGAGACCGCTACACAGCACAGCGTGATGTAATACTCTCGCTGACTGACACACGCTCTCACATAGTATGCAGTCAGGATACAAAATTAACACTAACCAGGTGCCAGACGCTAAAGTTGGCTGGATTTTTGGGAAACTGCAACGTCAAGTGGATTAAGCCAAATTGTAAGAATGATTATCTGACCGTCATGATGAAATCAACTCGACTGAACAAATTTGATTTAAGTTGACAGAAACAGAACTGTCACTTAGTAAATAAAATAAGTACATTGCATAAGTATTCATACCCTAAACTGAATATTTGGGAGAAGCCGTTTTACAGTATTTTTGTTTGATGTGACAAGCTTTGCTTATTAGCAATTTGCCACTCTTCTTCTCTCCTTATCACTTCTCAAGCTCTGTCAGGTTGGATGAGGGCAGATGCAGATGTTCAAGTTTCTCCAGAAATATTTCATTGGGTTCAATCTCAGACTGTGTCTGGGCCACTGAAGGACATGCACTGAGTTGCCTATAAGCCACTCTCGCTGTGTGCTTAGCATCATTGTCCTGTTAAAAGGTGAACCTTCTGCCTAGTCTGAGTTTCTAAATGCTCTGGACTGGGTTTCCATTAAGGCTATCTTTATATTTTTCTACACCCTCACAGCTTTGAGGCTGCTACCAGAAAGCTATTCTTTTGGGATGGTACTCAGCAGGTGATGAGCTCAAACATGATGCTTAGAATTGAGGTTGATCAGACCAGAGAATCTTGTTTCTCAGAGTCTGAGTGTCATTTAGGTGCTTTTTGTAAATTCCAAGTGTGCTTTGATGTGTCTTAACTGAGGAGAGGACTGCTTTATGGTGGTTCTCACACCACCATAAAGCACAAATTTATGAAGTGTTGCAGTGATGTTTTTCCTTCTGTAGATGATTTCTATCTTCACTTATGATCATGGAGCTCAGCTAGAGTGACCATCAGGTTCTTGGTCACCACTCTAACCAAAGCCCTTCTCTATCAATTGCTCAGTTTGGCCATGATGCTACTGTAGATCTAGAAAGAGTCCTGGTTGCTTCAAACTTCTTCCATTAAGGTTAACAGAGACTACATGCTTCTGTGACCCTTCAGTGAAGCAGAATTGTTTTGTGAACTCTTTCACAGAAGTGTGGCTTAGTTCAAACCTGTTTCCCGGCTCTTCAGGAACTCAATCCATGTTTTTTGCTCTGATATGCATTATCAGCTGCTAGACTTTTATTAAGATAGGTGTGCTTTTCCAATTCCTATCCATTAAATTCACTTTGCCACAAGTTCACTTCACAGTGTAGTATTATCTTCAAACAATATGAATGCTCCTGAGCTAAATTTCAACTGTCTGAATACTTTTACAATGGAATAATTTTTTTTTTTTAATTTTGAATAAATGTACAAAGCTGTGCAGTTATGGTGGACATTCCCATGTCCTTCTCCTGCACTGGTTCCTCTATGAGAACACATCTGTTTCATGGATGAGAGAAAGAGTGTGCGATCTCTGCTTGCTTGAGGCTGCACTGAACTCGTGATTGGCCAAAATCGCTCTCAACACTTAACCATTCCCAGAGAACTACCGCTCTTTATGTCGGGCTTTAAAAGAGGTTCCCCTCGTTTGATCTCATGCCAAGCTCGAGGGTGCCGAGGAACTCCAGCGTCTAGGAAGTCTTCAGTAAAGTCTAACGTCAAGACCTAGATCACGTAGTGTGCTTCTTACTGTACTGTTAAATTAATTCATCGTTTCCATCTGTAGTAGTGCGATTGTAGCAGAAATGTTCTGTTTGTAGTGAAATAGTGTGCCATAATTACTGAAGCCTAGAGAAAGATGAAGCGGACATAAGGTTTGCTTTGTCTAAAACGGGTCTCGAGAGGCTTCCTTCCCTCTGAACATCTCCTCTCCATTTCAGACCGGTCTTAAATTGAAGCCAATTTTGCACGCTCATTTTTATGTGATTAAGTGAGGCCTTTTTGACATGAGATGTTTTCAACTAATGCCAGAGATGTACAGTTGTGTTATTACTTAACCTGCCCCACATAGGCCCCTAAGAGTCTTTTTTTTATATGCACTGATCTCATCTCACCAAAGCTGCATTTGTTTGATAAAAAGAACAAATTATAATACCAGTTGTCTTTTTTTTTTGTTCTGAATGTTTTTATATGGTCCCTCTCAGACCGGACTTATGGCCCATTTTTGGTTCAATACAAGAAACACTAAGATATATACATACATACATACATACATGCAGTACATACATACATATTGTAAAATATTTAAGTTGTTTGTAGGCTTGATTCTGGTAAAATTGTTATAAATTGTCTGTGACGCTCCATTGCTCAACTGTGTAGACGCAATCATGGTCAACACCAGGTCATTTCTCTTTTTTTTGTGTAACTTACTGGAAATGTCAAAGGTCTGTTTTGGAAAAAGGGAAACTGGCAATTGGTAGGGTAGGAAACTTTGGCCAAATGCGTAATTAGCGTAAGGATTTGCGTAAAGGATTCTTCATAAAGTTTATTAGGTTGCTTGCTGACATTTTGTGGCTTATACTGTAACATCAGTCTTGCTTGAAAAAGGGAATGCATGTTACACAATATAACTTGCAATAATGACGATGTTATGATTATGGTTACAAGGAACTCAGAAAAGTCAAATGTATAGTTCCCTGCCCTTCAAATGTATGGGGTACCATGTAAAAACAAAATTTGGCAGCTGTGGTTGCCAGAATAATTTTGTAAAAAATACAGAAAAATGACATTTATTTTTTACAGTGCAGTTTGGGGAAAATTTATCGGAAGGGTTTGGAAACATGTTACACGTTATGCTGTGCTTTGGAACTTTATATTCATCAAAGATTCCAGACAAAAAATGTCCACAAATATATTAAGCAGCACAACTGTTTTCAACACTGATGATAATAAAATAAATCTTTCTTGAGCAGCAGATCAGCATATTCGAATGATTCCTGAATGTCATGAGGCACTAATGACTGGAGTATTTGGAAATTATGTATAAAAAAAAAAAAAAGCAGCTATTTAGAAATCTGAAATTTTTTTATGTTTTTGATCAAGCACAGCATGTCTTGGTAAGCAGAAGAGACTTCTTTTAAAAACAAATTACTAATAACTTTTAGATGGTATGTAAAGTGGGTTTAAGTGCATTGATTGAACTATGGATATGACTTCTAGCCTTACAGAAAGCTTTTTTTCCATGCTGCAACTGTCCTTTTCTTGACTTTTGAGTGTGTTTACGGCTCCCGTAGCTTCCCACAGACATGTCTGAGCTCCCACGCTATAATTTATCCATTTATGCTCTTGTGTAAAGCTGTTTTGGACATTTGACGTTTTTTCACTTACTTGGCTTTATACTGTATGTGCTTCAAAATCTGGACCGGTGCTCTTATGTAAGTTTTATTGTGCCGGTGCTAGGATTTAGTAAATATATGGGGTAGTCAGTGGACTGCTGAGACATGAGTATTCTGTTCAATATTACGTAAGACCTTCAATGACACTTTTGCAAAAGGCATTAACCAAATTTTATTTTTAGTCATACTTTCTAATGAGAACAAGCCTCTAATGTGATGCATATGTATTATAGAAATATTTCACCTAAAAAATGTAATTTGCTGAAAATGTACTCTCTCTGGCCGTCCAAGATGTAGATGAGTTTGTTTCTTTATCAGAATAGAGAGAAATTTATAGAAATAGAGAAAAATACATCATTGCTCACCAATAGATCCTCTGCAGTGAATGGGTGCACTCAGAATAAGTGTCCAAACAGCTGATTAAAACATTAGAGTGATCCGCACCCCTGCAGCCCAGCAATTAAAATCTTCATGAATAAAAGCTTTATGCTTGTAAGGAACAAACTGATCAATACTGTGTTTTTAACTTTAAAACTTTGTTTCAAAATACCAGTCTGTAATTCAAAATAATTCTTTCTCCAGTGGAATAAGTCCACTTCCTGTTGTCCTCTCACATCCAAATTCACCTAAATATTTGTTTAGAAATCTTTTGGACTGTTTTTGCATATTTTTCACAAGTAGTTAATTAATAGACTGAAGTCATGTGAGTTATAACTCAACCATTCAATTCATGAGCCAAGTGATGTACTGTACTGCTAAATTTCCCCAAACCCGAGGAAATAAACCCATCTTAGATTGCCTGAAGATGAGTACATTTCAGTTGAACTATTTCTTTATGGACCTCAGACACAAATCGTTCCTCAAATTGTGCAGCTAGTTAAGGAGAGGTTTTTGATTGTGGTTATTTTTTACATTTTAAAAGGCTATAGCTCCTGAGGGGAAGTTACTTTCTAAGTAATGACAGACTGTTATTTGTATGTGGTTTTCTTCAAGCTTCCAGTGGTGCTTGTAAGACACAGCTGCTGCATTCTTCGGTACAACAGCTGACAGAAGACCCTTAAAGAATCATGTGTAAATGGTCAGGTTGAGGTTTAGGAAAGCAGGTGTTTGGCCTGCCAGGACAGCTCTGGAACAAGCGTTTGAAGACGGCACTTTCATTACAATATCCCTCTAAATGCTTAGAGACACCCTGACTTCTGTTTCCTAAAGCATGTTTTACTCCTCACTCATGCTGCTTACAGCAAACATGCATTTTCTTGAACAGCTGAGGTTGCATGTGCTGACACAGTGAAATTCTTGCAATCTCAAAAGGGAAAACTTTTATTAGTCATTTTGGAGAAACACTATGGTAAACGTCAATACTGACTCATTAGAAGGTCAAAGTAGGATTTCTGTTACTCCTCTTCAAAAGTTCAGTATGATATATAATATACTTTAACAATCGTATTGCAAAGCTACAATAAAAATGGTTTGGTAAGTCACAAATGGTGACTAGATATAAGTTCATTTAAATGCTGTATTACCACTCACATTTAAATTATTATAAAAAAAATGTTGAGTGCATATTATATAAATATAAAAAACTGTAAATAAAATTCCTTAAAAATGATGTAAATATGACATGCTAAATTTATAGCTATATCATGCATTTATATATATATATATATATATGTGTGTGTGTGTGTGTGTGTGTGTGTGTGTATGTATGTATATTTATTATGTTGTTAAAAATGCATATATATATATATATATATAAACAAACACATATATAAACAAACACATAGATAAATGTGTGTACATAATAAACAATTATTTAAAAAATTTAAATAAATGCTTTTTAAATAATATGAATTAATATTATGGTGATATAATTACTGATATGAGATATTTTAGCTATTTATATTTTTAAAAAAAATAGTTCATGAAACATCCTATTAGTGCCAAAGAATGTTATTACTAAACATTAAATTTTTTTTATTTTTATTTGATATGTATAAAAGTATACTTAAATATACATATAGTTATCATTTATAGCAGGGATGCCCGGAGCCTTGGTATGTGTGTTGTTGGAACAAAACTCTGCATTTATAGCTATATAAATAATTGTACATATACATTTTATTCATGCATGCATATGTGTGTGTGTTGAGTTTTATCACTTATAAAGATATTCTGTTTATTAGTGTTGAAGAAAGTTATTGCCTTTTTTGGTGAAAAGCACATGTTCAGGGATTCAGATGCTTAGATGAAAGGACATTAGTTCCCATGCCCACTGCCAGGACCACATTTTCCTAAGGTTGTTGGTCCTGTAGCTCACGTTGTGCCTTGATAGGGCACATCGAGATGGCATCAGGGGAGGTTGGGGAGGAAATAAGGATCTGATTGGTTTAAATTAAACAGCCCGCACTTAAATGCTTACCATCTGTAACCTCCAAGTATTTGATTTTCGTAGTTTCTCATGGTTTCTCATGCAGGCGCAAGTGCCAAATCCAAAATGATATGATCCGGTTTACTCAAATAATCCAACAAACAAACAGACAACATGAGGGATTTAATACGTTGCCATGGTTTGGGTCTCAATGCCCCCATGTATTTGTAAATGTTGTAATTACTATCAGACCCACGTTCAGGGGGATCTTGAGGGGGAAAAAACCCTGCTTTCTTTTTCTTGTTCCTTTTGCTGTTAATTGTTTAGCACTTCTCATGTGTTGGCGCTGGAGTGAGTCTTTTTGGGCACATGTGGAAGCGTTCCTGGCAGCGCGTGGAAGATCACAGCTGTAAACTAGCTCGACACTAATGCTCTGCATCCCAGAGCTGGCCTACACAAACTCCTATCCAACACATGTGGACGTGTTTAAACTGAACTGTCGTTGTTCTTTCTCATACATATATATATATATATATGTATATTAGGGTTGGGCGATGTCGACCAATTTGGCATCATACGATGTCTAATGTCAAACATCGCGATGGATGACGAAATTTTATTATGTATAATATTTTATAGAAATTCTAGATAGATAGCTAGATAGATAGATATAGATATATCTATATACATATATGTGTGTGTGTTTATATTTTATATGTGTATATATTTATATATATATATATATATATATATATATAAATATATATACATATAGTGTGTATGTATGTGTAAAATTCCATTTGCAAAAGACAGAAAACAATTTTTCCATAAAATATGAAATATATACAGTATATTAATTAGGGCCGGGACTTTAACGCGTTGATTTAGATTAATTAATTACACAAAAATAGCACGTAAATATTTTTTTAACACATTTTAATCGCACTTATTTTTGCACCGTGGAACGTTTCTCACTGGATGAGTTTCGGCGGACCGATTATACTGGAGC
>JAUCMU010000074.1:153224-206013 GCA_032275025.1 Enteromius treurensis
TTTTATTAAGTTTTAATTAATCAATAAATACCATCCAAGGCTGACTTTTCCAAAACACTTCTTTTTTTGCTGCTAAGAAGAAACCCCAGAAGTTATGTGAAGTACAGCTCCATTGTAAATTCTCTTTTTTTTATTGTATTTTTGCCGTATCGAAAACATACCAAACCGTGACTCTACTGTATCGTATCGTACCGAACCGTGATTTTTGTGAACCGTTACACGCCTACTACTTATATTGTAGTACTTCTACTCTTAGATCTCAAATATAAATAAAGATCACTGCTCAAAACAGACTTCTAATTGCAGTGGGTCAATGAAGTGCTGACATCACTGTAGGTATTTGCTCTCTCTCGTCCAAAGCATGACCAGGCTAATGTCTTTTCCCCTTTGAGAACCTCTGCACTGTCCAGAACATTACAACTTTGTGCCAGATCTGAGATGGCCTACAGGTAGTTCTTTCTCTCAGATTTTGAAGATGACGTCATCTTCTAGACGAGTTGTTCCTTGGTAACTCTGTCTGCTTTTGGTCGATTTCAACATCGGGCTCCTCGAAGGCCATATTTGGGGGCTGTTGAATCAGAGTTTTGAGGCACAGAAAGGGAAATTAGGTGGAGTCACACATGATTTAGTCTGCGGGTTGCTCAATTTCTCTGTTTTTCCCCTTGTGTAAACCCTGTGGAGTAAAAGCGAAAAGCACTATAACTAGAAAGCCCCTTCCTTGGTCATGTGACCTTGTAAACAGTATGAATTGTATTGTATGGTTGCTAGGTTTGTGTCACTTTGGCATATTTCCTCAGGGATTCCCTTCCCCTCCTTCCTTTAAAGCATGATTCAGTGTTTCAGAGCGTTTATGGTTATGTTTTTGTATTTAAAGAGTAGGAGTTGTAACTATAGTCTTTTTAATCTTAATTATAAGGTTTATCATAAGGGTGCAGTACATGAAGCATAATTGAAAGAGCCTATGATGTGATTAGGATGTTTGTTGCATCAACCAACGTGAGTCAAACCCATACAGTTTCATAGCTATATCTGTCCCGTGTATTTAAAATGGTAAACAATGCCAGAAACAATAGTGGCAACATGTCTGCCAATGCAATAGTACTTTAAAGAATAAGTACTATTGGATTCTTGGCGCTCTTGAACAGCCTCCCACTGAGCTACAATGACACATCACATGAGACAGATGCGCTCCTTCTGGGTTTTATTGCAGTCCCGCTGCATGTACATCATTTAATGTTGATGCTCGACATGCTTTTAATGCGTTTGTGATGTTGATTGTTGGCTGAGTCACACCTTGGCTGGCTGCCTGAACGCTAGCTGTGAGAACCTCCATTAATCCTGTTCAGAGACATTATATATGCAAACAATCACAAATAATAACATTCATACATAATAACTCATCTTGACTTAAATCATTAAATTAGCAACAGATGGCTATGTAGCTCATATTTAGAAATAGCAATAACTGATCAGGTTGGCTGAATGTTTCTGCTTAAACTAAATGTGTTAATGTCATCTAAGTTTTGGTCACATAATTTAATAATTATTGTTTTGGGGGTTTTTCTTCAAAATTCGTAATGCACATGTCATCATAAAAATTATAAAAAATGAAAAAGATAACAACAGTGCACTAACATGGAGAATAGAAATATAGAAAGTATGTACTTAAATAAATTGTTGTTGTTGTTGTTAAAATACATGTATTAAATAAAAATAATACCTATCAATAATAAATAAATTAATTAATTATTAATAGTAATAATAATGATGATGATGAAATCTTTATTTTTGTTTATTTTATATTATATTTATATTAATATATAAATAATATTCAGTCATATTATGTTCATGATTTGTCTGACTGAAATTATATAAATAATATTATTTGACCTTTTAAATAATATTTTGGTTTTTTAAAGTATTATTTCAGTGCATTATAATGTTAAAATATATGTTTATATATTTCAATTATATATTTTTGGAGATTTATTTTTGCCGTTTTTGCCCCTTATTAGATAAGACAGATCAGAACTGACAGGAAGTGAAGCGTTAGAGAGATAGGGGGATGGGATTGGGAAAGATCTGCAAGCCGTTCTGCTAAATTAATTACAAATATTAACACACTTACAATTAATTATACAATTTCTAAAATTAAAATGAATGAAAGTGCCATAATGAAATACAGACTAACTGTTAAATACAAAGACCAAACTTCAGCTAAATATGTGCAAATATGAAAATTGGATGAACTTTTCCATGTTTTGTCTAACAGAGATGACAGAAAGTAACCCGATGGACGACAGCTTAAATGACATCACAGATGTGGCGCCCTGTCGAAAACGCCGCCACCGACATCTCCAACAGCTGGAGAGTCAAGCCAAACGAGCAGTGCTGGACCAGCGACAGAGATCCAGGTATCATCTCTCACATCCTTCATCCGTCTAATTACACGTGTTATTGTGGTCGATCGACTCGTAACAAACTCAAACTCCTGGAGGCCTGTTATGTAATGTTACATTCGATACCCATAAACCCCTGCAAATGCAGTCATAAAAATGTCAGTGATAATTCCAGTTCTCTTATTCTCTGGTGTCCATTTCATGCAACCTTGGAAGCTGCTTTCTCTCCACGCCTGCAGCCAGTCAAGCAGACAGAAGCGGGTTTCCCAGAACCCTCTTCCGTTCTACAGAAAGTATTGGTTGTTTGCCAGCACCTTGTTTTTTTCCAGTGGAGGCCCCCCTGGTCGCTTCTCTCTTCAGCTTATTTCTACTTATTAATAGGAGAATGTGTATAATTTCATCTCCTCCTTTGCCAGTACCTCAGTCGCCTCTGTAATCGTACAATAAAAATCCCATGAATGGTTTAGATTTGCGTTGAGCAACATGGTCAAACTTGATGGCACCTGAGGGATACCGATCCTGAGAAAACCTGTTGTGCTTATTTTAAAATAGTTACACTGATTTGGCATTATTATTTTTAAAGTTATTTGTTATTATTGTTAGGTTATTATTCTTTCAGAATCTGTCTTATCTGTCTATTTAAATATCTATCTATTTATATCTTTTCAAATCTTTTTTATTTTATTACTTAATTTGTTAATGTATTAATAATATATTCAAACACTGATAAATACGTATTAGTATAATTTGATATTTTAAATGTAAAATATTGCTAAAATACACAGCTGATCAAACACTAATAATTTTGCCCAATATTTGTGTATGTTATGGATTTTATGTGTGTTATATAAATAATGAGATGATAAGTTAAGAACATGTCAACGTCTAGACTGCAGTGAGAAACTACAAGCACTAGATGAATATCTTACACGCTTTACCTGAGGACTGCGGTATGTGTGACAGGATTGATTAGTTTTACCGACTCATTCAGTTGGGATGTTGACTCAGAAGGCAGCTGCCAAAGTAGACAGTAGGTAGAAAGGCAGCTTACTAGCATTTGGAACAGAGTCTGTGTTTTTTGAGTTGGCAGACATTTAAGAAAGACGCTTTGGCTTCATGTTGTATTGACGTTATTCTAGGCTATGCAGAGATTAACATTTAATGAGGGTCTTTTAAAAACTTGGTAAAAACAAGAGAGTTTGTGCGACTCTGCAGGCAGAGTAAATGTTCAAACTGATTCTGTTTAAAAGTGTTTCTAGCCTCCCAGTGTCAGCGGCTGCTTCCCGTGTCAGCAGACACTCAAAGCGGTGACGTTCGCAGGCCCCGGTGGTCTATGACAGAATGGTGCCTCTACACCAGATGGTTTGTGCGCGTGTTAGCGGTTCAGGTGTTGAGGGAGACTGAGAGTTTGTATTGGACGTGTTCTCTTATTCTGCAGGCTCTGTCACCACAGTAAGACTTTCCAAACTTTAATAGACTGCCATGGCATAGAGATCTGGCTGTGACTTTTTTTTTTTACAAAATAAGATCACTTACTCGGTTTCGTATCACACGAGTAAAGTAATCCAGCTGGAGGATTCTCATTCTGTTCCTGGAATGATGTTTTTTAACAGCCGCATGGCTATCAATGCCTCGGCTAATTGCGCACAATTTTGTGCCTGGAACGCTCTTGTAAAACGTGACACAAATTAGTGGCAGTGTATCATGAATGAGTTTCGTTTTATGTGGCAGATAGAGTTAAAGAAACAGTGCAGCTAAACATTTGTCGTCCTGTGCTCGTCTCGCTCCATGACTTTCTTTCTTTATCCAAAAGCAGATGTTTTAAAGAATCTTAATGCTGGTGTTCATAAAATGAAAAGGATAGGAAATGAGATTGTCATGTTCCAAAATTGGCAAATAAAAGGACAAACAAATAAATGGAAAATTTAATACATTTTTGGATTGCTTCACAAATTATTATTAATTTTTTTTTTTTTTTTTTTGAAGCTTGACTGTGTACTTTCATACAAGTTTAAGTTAATGCTGCGTTTAATTAATCAAAATCTGTATTAGTAATTTAACTAATCAAAAAAAAATATATATATATTTTAACAAGTCAAGTTAACTGATTTCAGTTTCCATGTATTTTAATGTATTTTATTTCTGTGATGCAAATCAGAATTTTCAGCATCTTTACTCCATTCTTTAGTGCCGTGCTTTTTATTTGTATGGAATTTTTTCATTGTCACCTAGAAATTATTAAATTAAAAGAATTATAAAAACCTGCATTTATTTGAAATACATTTGTATCATTATAAATGTCTCTACTGTCACCTTTTGAACAATTTAATGCATCCTTACTAAATAATTTATTTAATAAAATCCCAATTTTCAATAAAGATCAAAGTAAGTTCTCTAATGAGTGAACATCATGAAAACAGTCATTGTTCGAACCTCTAACACCTTCCTTGCCAATGTCTCTCTGCCAACATCTTTAGAGCAATCAAAGAGCAAACCGCCTTTTATTATCTTTTTAAAGCCCCTGTATGGGTATCAAGAAATTCACCAGTAGGAGCTTCCCAGCAGGCAAACTACAGTCATTGCATAGAGACAAGATTCAGTGCCACAGTTGTTTTTTTTTCTCTCAAACAAACCTCACAATCACTGCTGTCTACAGATGGTGAGACTCTGTGCCATGACATCTGCTCTAATAAAGCCAATTTTTAAAAGCATTTCTCCTCTAAAGGCTGAAAAGAATCACCCAGCAGACATCATTTGTTTATTCAGCCACAGGACCGCTTGTTGTGCACATCCTCAACTCAATACATGTTCAGATCAGGGGAGCGTAATCACATCTTTGGTTTGTTTGGGGTGACTTTTCTTTTTGTTCTGATTAATGTGATTTTTTCAGGACTTGGTTTCATGTGTTGTAAATTGACTGGAGCATGGAGGCAGATGATTGAAGGGAGAGATTGGAAAGCGAGACGGTTTTGTGATGTGAAAAGTAATTTCTGAGAAACAGAATGTTAGATTGATGTGATTGTGCAGACTATAAAGAAAAGAAGAGATCTGTAAGCCTGCAATGTGGATTGACTGTAAAGTGTCTCCTTCCAGGTCAAGAAGAAGGAAGTCGAAACTCTATTAGAGGATTCAGAGATGCATCAGAAGTTAAATAGTTATTTTTTAGAAGATGAGAAGAGGAAGGAAGGGAGAGGGAGAGAGAGAGAGATTCATTTGGCCCCTTGGCTGAAACTGTGCTGTTCTACAGTCTCCCAGCACCTGCCTAGAGAAGGACCTGGCAGAGGACCACAACAGACAACAATCAGGCCAGTTACACTGCATTAATCCAGACCTCAGCATGTGTGTTTGTGAATCACACGAAGAAATGTTTACCTCACAATCAAAAAGAAATCATAATTTCCATAAGTACACCCCCCCCCCAAAATGCAAAATCTTAAGTGGTCTTAAGAATAGTTTTTTTATTCTAATAAGTCACCCTTGTGTTGCTTCTAAGAAATAATCAGCCTTGGTAAAGTAATGTAACAACAACATTTTATTGTTGGTTATATATTTTATTTATTTATTTTCCTTTTATTTATTTGTTGATGGAAATATGGCAGCTTGATGTAAGTAGAGTTTGACTTGAGTTTAAAGTGTTACAATCTGTTTGCATCGTTCTAATAAAATCATCCATTGGTTTACTTTATGATATGGAAATATACATTTACCAACGTCAGCATCTTATGTCACAATATGGTTGTACATTTGGCTCCATGCTGTATAGCCTAACGTAACGTCCCTCCCCCTTTCTGGGCTCCTTTGCATTTTCTTAACCAGTTCCAGAACTTCTCATGTCCGTAATAATTTAAAAGAAGCATAACTTTTTTTCCCCAACCCGCAGACAATTCCCTTCCCTGTTCCCAGTGAATCATGACAGCAAATATAGCGGCTTACAAGCAGCACCGTCTACATTTGTGCTCATCTGTTATCCCTGCTCATACCTATGGATTTCCTCCCAGAGGGCAGTAGAAAAGTCACTCTTTCTATCTCAAAGCAGAGTTTAGTTGCATTAAAATGACTTCCAGATGCGTTTACACAGGGAAACCCCTTGATCAAACCACGATATTTACATGTGCGGCAATGCAGATACACTGTTTACACTTCGATTGTGCTGACTAAGTATTGTTTCACTTTAAGTTTGTGTTTTAAAAGCTCTCTGAAAGCACCAAAAAAGCATTTCTGACGCTCGAGTTACTTCAGTAAATGTGGTTTTTGGGAGCCAAATGAGAAAGAGTAAATCAGCTGATTCCATTTTGGTGTTTACACATTATAAAAGATCAAAATCGTAAAGCCTTTTAGGGGTTTTTTGGTACCAGCACACCATATAAAAGCTTTGGTCTCTGTGAGTGCAAGAAAAGACCAAATGCAAACTTTTCTTGGTTCTTTGTGTTTCTACTACTCACGATCTGTTTGCAAGCAGAAGCTGTTTAATACTTTAAAAGAAAGGTTCACCCAGAAATTAACATTTGCTGAAAATGTATTCATCCTCAGGCCAGTCAAGATGTAGATGAGTTTGTTTCTTCATTAGAAAATCACTTGATCGCCAATGGAGTGAATGGTTGCCGCCAAACATCTGATAAAAACATTACAGTAATCCACACAACTCCACTCAATCGATTTACATCTCGTGAAGAAACGAATCCGTCTTTACAATGTCAAAACATAAAATATGAGTTATTTTGAGTTCTACTAATAATATTTAAGACGCCAAAAACAACTTTTTGTTGTGAATCATGGACTTTTCGGCTGGAATCAGACACAGTTTTTCACCTTACAAGACATTAATTGATGAACAGGAGTGGTGTGAATTATTATGATGTTTTAATCAGCTGTTTGGACTCTCATTTTCACTGAGAGCACCCATTCACTGCAATAATACTACATTTCTGTAAATCCTGAGGGTGAGTATGTAGGTTTATGGGTGAACTATTCCTTTAGCTAGCTAACTCGGGACTATTTCTTAATCATTCACGGAACTCAATCAACCAGTAAAGCATGCTTTTTCATAGACACCGATGATTATGCTAATAAATGGATTTAGTTGTAACAGCAGAATGTGGCATCTGTTTCTGAAGTGTTTTTAAAGACTTCCTCTCTGTTCTGTTGCTTCAGTCCCAGTGTACCTCACTTAAATGGCTTTCTTTTTGCCAGACAGCTTTTTAATGGCACATCTCAGAAGCAGGTATATGAATCCTGCACTGGACTTATGGCAGGATGAGCCTTCGGATGCGATTCTACCGGGACCATGAACCTGGAAACACAATCTGTATTTCAATATAAGGCCTTGTTGCTTGGGGCCCAAAAGTCTGATTCTTCCAGTCAAAATGCTTCTGTGTTGCATTTATGATTGGTAACATTGAAAACTGATCACAATCTAAAATGTATCTTCATTGTTTTATATTGTTATTGTCATTTTTTGTAGATTTACATGAAGAAAATCTTATATTTGCTTACATTTATATAGACTTTTTGACTATGTGGCAGAAACATTTCAGTCTTGTGAATCTTTGTTTTCCCCTTAATATTGAAGCATTTCCCATTGAGTAAATGAGGCTCACTGCAGTTGAATATTTACATTTTTTCTCATTGTTATTATGGTGGTATTTTATGAAGCAGCTCTTAGATTTTCACCAGGATCCGAAAGGCTTTCTGGAATCTCCTCAGCATGATCCTCTAAAAGCGTGTCTTGTAGCAGCATTATTAGAGGACACTGCTGGATTCAAACCTGTTTCTAATAAGGAAGAGTTTGTTTCCAGAGAATGCTTCTTGTGAATGCTTTACGTGGACGCTGTTAACTTTAATGAACTTTGTTTCCCCCACAGTAAGGCTTATTAAAGCCCACAAATATTAGTCTTCTTGAGAAAAAAATCTGAAAACTCTGAATATAATTCCTGGTGTGTTTTGAGTTTAATGCATTTAATTCTTATTAATTTTACTTATTCATTTTCTTAGAATTTTATGATAAAAATTTATATATTTATTTAATATTTATTTATTTATTTAGAAGTGTGTGTTGTGTGTGTGTGTGTGTGTGTGTGTGTGTATATAATATATATATATATATATATATATATATAATTTCTTTTTCATTTACATATACATACATACATATGTGTGTATATATATATTTATATATAAATTATTTTGTTATTATATAGTTAATAATAGTTGTATTTATTTTTAGTTAATATTTTATTTTTATTTTTATGCATTTAATGAAATTAGTTGTTTTTATGTCTTATTTATTTTCATATTGTTATATTCGATAGATGTTAGAAATTTAACAAGATATATAAATATAGTAATTTGTAGTCATTTTTACCTAATCACGAGACTGTAGTTTGATTGATATTAATTTGCTTTTTAAATTTTGTTTTTGAGTTATCTGTTATACTGTATGTAACTAAGGTGTTGTATTTTGGGTGTGACGCTCTCAGTTCAGATGCCATCCAGACCTGCATTAGTCAGACTTTTCCGTATGAGCTGTTTCCTCATGAAATCATGTATCAACACAAACCAATTCAAGGCTTTCCTGTAAAACTGATCCGGATTGTTTGTTCTTTGAATGTTTTACAGATCGTACAGTATTAATCTGACAAACCTGTATTGTAAAAAGTTCAGCAGAGCTCCAGAACCCATTACATCCAAATATGCTCCTTTGCTTGAAGAAGCTTTATTTTGCAGTTTACACTCATCTATTCAGTTTAATTAGATGTTATATTATGCAACTAACTTTATCTAATGTGTGTGTTTAATTCCAGCCGTGCTGTCCATGTGTTTTCTGATATACCACCGGACAAGCTTTGCTTTAAAGGCTACCTGATCCCCAGCACATCCTGAAATTAACAGGCTTGCGGGACCATAAATCTCATTTATTTTCCCTGTGACCAAAAGCTCTCTATAGCCCTTATAGAATGGATCCTGTGGGAATTACTGCAGATTAACCTTTCTTTTCTTGTTTTAATGCTGAGGAAGCTTTTCTGGCATGCTAAGTTTGTCACAATGTAGTAACCAAAGTCAAATTGTGTTCATTCCATCAACCTAACTCAGGTTCTGACTTCAGGGCATTTATGTCATACTTCCAGCAGGATGTACATCAGTGTCAGGTTCACCTTGAAAGCGACCTTTTATTAGCATGCAGTAAATATGTGATGCTGAAAACACACGGCATGTGCCTGATTATAGAGGAGCATTTTTTTGGACAGAAGCGGGGTGAACTGTGCAGCGTTTAGTGTTGACCCCGTTTTAAGGAGCCCCTGGTGGGACGGGGCTTGACTGGGTCACTGTAATCAGGCAGCAGTCAGACTTTACTCCAGTGTCATGAATACTAGCTCCTGCTATGTATTTAACCTTCACCTTCTGCTGATGGTTGTTCCTTCACTTTGTAATTTTAGAGAGAAGCCGACCGAAGAGGCCAAAGCAGAGACGAGCAAAACGTCCAACCTCAAACCGAAACCAGCAAGCGCTGCTGCAAACCTTGATCCAGACGACCTGTTCGATGATATATGACCCCTCTTTGGGGCCTAACGAGCACTGTTCATGATGAGCATGACTTTTGTACTGTTTTACACTGTAGGAGTAATACAATTGTACTTTTTAAGAGTATTTTTATAGTGAAGATGAATTGGCTCTATACTAAAAAAAACTTTTTAAAAAGAACATTACTTCTACTTTCACTAATTATGAATTGGTCTATTTTTAACTGTATAAGGTGTGAATAAATAAATGTGGAAAAAGGTGTGTTTTTTACGTTTTTTAAGTAGTGATATCAAAATTGATTTTAAACTATTTTTGTTGTTCACCGTTTTTGTTATAGATGCCCATAACAAAAATGGATAACTATAAAAATTGTAAAAGTTTTATGAGCTCATATAAAAATAAATAATAAATGTTATAAAATATAGAATAAAAATGTTACATTTTGTTTAACAAGATTGAGTATTAAACATTCAACCACATACATGGTGGTAAATTGCATTATGATGTAATTTTTTAAAGAATTGCCTTTATTCAGCAAGGATTGAATTTAGGAAGAATTTTAATTGAAATAAAAAGATTTCAATTTCAGCTAAATGCTGTTCATAAAAGAATTCTGAAAAATGAGCATCAAGATTTCCACAAAAAACTGTTTTCAACATTGATAGTGATCATAAATGGTTCTAGAGCTGCAAATCTGCTTATCAGAATAATTTCTGAAGAATCATGTGAAGACTGGCGTAATGATGTTGAATATTCAGCATTGCATCAGAAATAACTTTAATTTTAAAATACATTCAAATAGAAAATTATTTTACATTTTTACAATATATTTTTGATCCAGTAAATGCAGCATTGTTGAACACAACACATTAAAACCACCTTAAAATTTGAAACAATTAGGTATGAATTTCAACCTTAAACTTTTTTGTAATTTTACGCACACTGCAATAGCTGAATTTATTGCAGGTTTTTTTTCTCGAGGAGGTAACGGTGCCGTCTCTCCCCCGTGTGGAAAGCTCAGGCAAGCTCTTATAAGTGGAGTTGGGCAGTTCACATCTATTCACAAAACTAATTCGGTCCCTGTCACACCCCTTAATGACCCAGGCACTCCATCAGCACCTTCTCTGTCTGATTATCAATGCTCTGTTAGACCGCGCAGTGAGATACAGATGCGCTTTTACGCACGACTCCGCGTAATACAGAGAGCTGCTTGTTGTTTAGGACTGCGGATGTTCAGTGCATATCTAATCTGTGAAATGAGTACTTATATCATTTGCAAAGTCTCTTCTTTGAGCTCCCACGGGTGCGCTTAGTTCTACCCTAAATAGGATTTTGCGCAGATTTTTTTTTTTTTTACGATTGTGCGCAATGCATTCATAATAAACTTAGTAAGAGAAAACACCCATTTGTTTCTTTTTTGATTGCTTACAGCCCAACCTACGTGTTCAAGCTAATTGCTCATTGATCTAGTTTGGACCAACTCGAAGAGCGCAGAGCATCTCTGTTCCTCTTCAGCAGGATGGATCAGATTCATTTTGGGTGGGCACTTTCTGCCCCTCCTCTCAAACTGACGAAATCATGGGTGGACATGGAATTTGAACTTACTGCCGGCTCATGTCTCCAGTCTTTTCGTGGGCACCAGGGAAAGAAAGAACACCGAAGTCTGCAGCTCACTACTGGAGCATCAGAGATATTTAACTTTTTTTTTGTGAGGGGATTGCCCTGGGAGGATCAGGAATAGCTTAGACTGCCTAAAGGAAAAAGTAAGTTCTATTTGATTTCATTCTATTCTATAAAAAAAAATTATGTCCCAATGATTTTAATTATTAATGTCGGTCAATGTCCATTACATATAAATGTAACCATGTTCTTCTCACCGTCTTTTGATATTAGAGCAGATTTACCTCAGTGCATCTCTTTGTTTCTCATTTGATTGTGATGTCAGAGCTTGTCTGTCACCCCGAAGCTTTGTTTGCCTTTGGCATCTTCTCAGGAGATCCACTTATCATTATCTCATCAGTATCAGTGTAACAGCAGCTCTGCTTTAACGCGGATAGCTGAGAATGTAAGCTTTGTATTGAATTCAGACAAGCTTTTCTCTTGGTCTGGTGCGTTCATTAGCGCGCTGGAGATCTTCACGGAAACGTTAATTGTCGCGTGAAGGTGCTTTATATAGGCTGTCTCTCTCTAATGTTTGATAGTGTGGACTATATAGGGCGTGAGACTGTCACCACAGCTGTCACAAAATGAGCTTTGTGTTTCCGAGGAAGGGGTAAAGTAGGACTGCCCGGTATATTAAGATGTAACATATACACCCTTTTAACCTCTAATTATGAAGGACGCTTTCATAAACAGGTTCTGGATCTGATGGCAAAGCCATAAATTGAATTGATAAAGGGAGACAGGAAAGCAAACAGACAGTGGGTGTCTAAAGACCCATTTGGACCTGGAACAAAGACTTAGACGGACATTAAACACAAGCAGTTTGACAACCAACCCACGTTTAAGAGTAAACTGTAGCTGCAAATGCCAAACGAACTCAACTCATGACTGGCTTTTACAAAATGAAAAGCTTTTATTTATTTATTTACAGAACTGAGATGTTATTGGACGTTAAGCACATCGTCTGGTTGGTCTGCGCTTGCAGCGCTGCTGTAACCAAAGATGGTGAGTTTTGGACTCTTTTAAGGCGTTATTCTGCATCCTCATTACAATTACACACTTCTTTTTCTTCTTCTTCTTTTTTACATAAATGTAGCCTGTCCAAACATTTAAAACGCTACAAGGATGCAGTGTTGTTAATATTCTGGATGATAAGTCAGTTATACTTTTGATGGAAATTATCATCAATGGAAGATATTCAAATTTTTAATAATCATCTATAGCATATATCATGGCAGCAGTTAAATGGCAGATGTAAACATTTTTATATTTATATTTGATACTTAATTTAAAAAAAATCATTTATATGATAAATGTGAATTTAGGCATCACAACATTATCTATGATATGAAAAATATTAATATTATTTACATTAAAAGCAGAGAAACAATGTGCCAAAAAATATTAAAGAATTAAAAATGGATTAAACATATACTTTAAGCCTGGACTAGGCATTAGTTAAATTAAGATATTTAAGCTACTTTTACAAAAATGCCTTAATAGAAAATATTACAGGTGTGCATCTTAACACAGAATAAAGACACTGATATGTTTTAAGATATGTCAGAGCAAGATATTTTCATCTGAGACTGCACAAACATGCAATTTAGTACTAAAATATTAATAAAATCTATTTTATTATAATAGATTATAATTATTTTGTTGTAAATATAATAAATATTACTGTATAATTAAATATGTGCTTATATTAGACTATATATATATATATATATATATATGTGTGTGTGTGTGTGTGTGTGGGTGTGGGTGTGTGTGTGTGTGTGTGTAAGTGTGTGTGTGTGTGTAATTATTATTTTTTTTAATCTGATATATCAGCCAGTAACTGATATGAAACTTCCTGTGTGTCATGTGCCAAATGACTACTTCCTGTCTGCTAAACTGTTATTTTAGTTTCACTGATGTACTACTGGTTTTTAATTTATAATTGGAATATCAAAATGTAAATAGATAAATAAATGTTTTTATTGATCATTATCATTCTGTTTTAAGTTTTAGTTGTATCTGTACTTAAATGGCATCTAGCTTAAAAAAGTTTTTAATTTTTGTTTAGTTAGTAATGTTCTAAGTTATTTTTTTTTTGTTAATACTTATGTAATTTCAAGTGATGTATATATATTTATATATATATATTTAGTTAATGATAATAGCCCTGTTTGCCTCCATCTGCTCTTGTTTGCAGACTCTGCTCGTAGGATGAGGGTGGAGAGGAGTTCTCCGGTGAGGGGCTCTTTGGCGGAGCAGGTGGTCCTGCCCTGCTACTTCTCCATCCTCTCGCCTCCTCCCGGTAGCTCCAGCACTTCCACCACTGCATCCACGGCCCACCCGGACCATCTCCGCATCAAGTGGACTAAACTCGTGGGTGATGAGGAAGACACAGTGATTGTGACCCAGAACGGGTTCCTCAAGATCGGGCCCGGGTTTAAAGGCAGGGTATCGGTTTCCACACACTCTGAGGACAAGGGCGATGCGTCTCTGACCATAGAGAAGCTCAGGGCTAGTGATGCAGGCACTTACCGCTGCGAGGTCATGCACGGCATCGAAGACACTCAAGAGTCCATCTCCCTGGACGTCAGCGGTCAGTCATTCTCTACACAAATTATGATAGCAATAAACCCTTTATAATCATATGATATTCCAACCAACAGTACATTTAGTTACAGAACAGCTACTTTTCAGGACTTTTTTCTAGAGCTAAAATTGGTTTTAAAAGGCTATATATATATATATATAAATGATCATATAATTTGTTAAATGTATAAATAGAGTGTACTGAGAACTAAAATATCATAATTAATATATAACAGTAAAATAATGTTTTGAATTATTACGAGGAATTTATTATTATGAAATATTAATTTTGAGATTTGCATATATATTTGTATAAATATATATATATATATGTATTTATTAATATTCATATATTTTTTGTTTTAATATTATAATAAAGGTAATTTAAATAAAAGTAGTCTAACTGTAAAGTAAAAATAGTGGAAATGAACGTGTTAAGTTCAAAATTTTAATTATAATATTATAATTACATATTTGCTATTTTCCATTCAATTTCAGTGTTTTATTTTTCAAGTGATCTCACTTTTTAGGATCCAGTTAAGTCTGGCCCTACATTTGTCTCACGTCATCCGAAAATATGATATATCATTCAATATTACACTACAAAGGTAGCTTATGTTTTAAAAAACAAATTTATAATTATATATTACTTAATACTTTAATTAAATAATATTATTTTAAGATTTTAACTGTAAGTGAAGCTAGTTTTCATGATCCAGTTAAATCGTGGCCTAGATTTTTTATGGTATTAAAGTAAAATGGGTTATGAATTAATATGAATTAGTATTAAAATGAATACTATAATTATTATTTCAGTATTATACTATTATTTTTTCTTAAATACGATATTAATTTATATTAAATATTCACTTATTAGATTGATCTTAGGAATATAAAATAATATTTTTACATTTATCAGTTTATTATTTTTTGACATAATTAACTCCAATAATGGTGTGGACATACTGTATGTCACGTTGCAAAGTAAAATGGTGTTTCTTTAACTTTCTTCAGCAGGATTCCCATTGGCAAAGTTGTTTAGCCATGGCTCTCAGATGTGCTGCACTTTTTTACTCTCGTAAGCACATGTGATGATGTAATTAGTCATCGCTAGCCAAAATGGAACTGCGTTCCTGTCAGGAGAGGAGGAGGGAAAGATTATTTTGCTTTAGAGTCTGGAAAAATCACTTTCAGAGTCTGGATTTCCCTCGAATCTTGACAAGGCCCTATTGTGTTTCTAAGTAAAAGAAAGGACAGGTGAATGATTTGTGTTTAAGTCAATACAAGAAAATAAATATATATATTTTTTGGTTTCTTGTATGACTGCATCATAAACGAATGTCTGAACAGTTTTCTTGCAAGACAGTGTACACTAATCAATGTTTATAAGCAACACTCAAACATTATACATTTAACTTGTGTTAAACCTGAAACATTTATCCAACAGAAACTGTGCTAAAGATCTTATAGGTGTATTTGCTTACGGCATTGTGTTGTGCAGTAAAACATGAGCACATCTGGCTCAGGTGAGACGGTACTGTTGGAGTGTTTGTAGGCCCGTAGAGAGCCGTGTGCCTGCCTTCCTGCCAAATACACTCAGTGCCCTCTTTTGGGGCCCGAGCAACGCTGATTGCCACTCAAGGGTAGAGCCTACCCAAAAAACACACTGCCATCCCTCTGAGGAAAGAGCATTCAGAACCTGGCCCGTCAGCCAGCAGCTCTGCTAATGTACCCAAAAAAGAATAGAAAAGCCCATAAAAGGGCAAATAGCAGAGGCAGACTGCATGACCTGTTCTGAGACGCCTTAGTAGTGTTTGCTAAAGCAGCGATTGCGAGTACTGTTGCTCATTTGTGTTCCAGTATTACCTTCAACATTTAACTCAGCATGCCCGTGGGACTCAGTTTATGTTGTTTGTCTGATTTAAAAACTGTGAAAAGATACCTGTGATTTAGGAACCCGAAGAAGTGTTTTGTGTTGTTGTTAGTAAAATGAATGATAAAAATTACATTTTATATTAAATATTACATTTTCTTTTTCTTTTTCTCGATTTAGCTGTTAAACAGCACAGTAAAAGTCTCTTAGAATTGAATTTATTTGCATACTTTATCCTCATAATCCTGGAAAAGTTGAAATTCTAGATTTTATGTTGCACATACACAGTAAAAGTCTCTTTTTTGTTTAATTTGAATCATGTACCATTTTTGTTTTTGAGCACTCACAGATTTTCATGCTGTGTAATGCTGTGAGAGTGTTTATTATTCAGATCAGGTTCAGTATTTGAACTAAATAGTTGAACAATACAACGATTCTTCATGTTTGCCAGACAACAGCTTGTTGTTGTGGCTGAAACCATCAGTGTTCAGAACAAAAGTGGTCTTCTTGTCCATTTGATCCCATTTGTTGTTAGATGAAGTGAAGTATGCATACCGTGTGACAATATGACCACCTGACTAGAGGGAAATTCAAATTATTGAATAAATACATAACCATTACCAAAAGTTTTTGAAAGACATCTCTTAAGCTCACCAAAGCTGCACTTATTTATCAAAAATACAGTAATATTGTTAAATATTATTACAATTTAAAATAACTGTTTCGCATTTAAATATATTTCAAATTGTAATTTTTTCTGGTGATGCAAAGCTAAATTTTCAGCGTTATTACTCCTGATACTTCAGGAATTTTTCTCATATGTTGATTTGCTGCTTAAGAAACATTTATTATCATCATCATTGAAAAACAAAAGGATTCTTTGAGTGCAATGCAAAAATTGTTTCTTTCTCAGACCCCAACCTTTTCAACTGTAGATGGTGGTCTTGTCAGGTATATGAAATATTAGTGTTTCACATTAAAATTGCTAAGTAAGATGCGATCAAATGAGTTTTCTTTGGCTCATGAGCTCGATTTTTGTTTGGTCACAGGTGTTGTGTTTCATTACCGCGCCAGCACCAGTCGCTACACGCTAGATTTTCAGCACGCCAAGCAGGCCTGCATTGATGTGGACGCCACCATCGCCACCGCCGAGCAGCTTCATTCAGCCTACGAGGACGGATTTGACCAGTGTGACGCAGGATGGCTGGCCGACCAAACTGTCAGGTGATTTCTCCAGCTCCAGACTATGATAGACGCTATGATATACATGCTACGTACAGTATCTTTAAACACTGGGGTTGTTCTCCACAGATACCCCATAACAAGGCCCCGTGAAGGCTGTCACGGTGATATGATACTGAGGCCAGGAGTCAGGTCATACGGACTCAGAAATTCCTCTGAAACGTATGATGTGTACTGCTATGTAGGAAAACTGCAGGGTAAGTTCAGAAATTAGCAGGTTTCTCCTCACTTGAAACACACGAGAGACTCGCGCTGTGTTCACGTTGTGTCACAATTACTATAATTACGAGTCTGCTCTGAGCTGTTCACGTCCTCATGCAAAAATGACTTGTTTCTATGGCAACGATGAAATAGTTGTTTCTTTATGGCGGTAATGAGAATTTGTAAGGGAAAATGTCTCAGTGTGAACTATGTTAATGGTGCGCATATATTACATTAATTTTTTTATTGAATAAATCCATCCATGTATGGATTAATTGGTGAGTGGTAATGTGATATATTCTATCCAAAAAAAATTCTAAAAATGATTGGGTGAGTTATAATGTTATAACAAATAAAACAAAACTATAACAAATATTACTGTAAAGTATAAATATTTTTATTTAATTTATATATATTTTTTGTTTAATCCAAGGTAAAAGTTTTGTTAAATGCATAATATAAAGTTTATTGCATCATATATAAATATAACATATATTTTTTTAAATGTATACATGCATGTATGTGTATTTCTATAAACATTATAAATATGCACAACACACATACATATATTATGTCAAAAACCTTTATTTTGAATGCAATTAATCACAATTAATAGTTTGACAGCACTAATTCTGCATTCTGGGATTGCATTATTTGTTCTGAATGTCCACTGAACAAAAGGTGATGTCTCATTGTGTGTGTGATCTCAGGGGATGTGCTTTTCACTGCTGCTGATGTTAAGATGACTCTAGCTGAGGCCAAGGAGGAGTGCGAGAGACAGGAAGCGGTTTTAGCGTCTCCGGGTCACCTGCATGCAGCATGGAGGGCCGGCATGGACCGCTGTGACTTCGGCTGGCTGTCTGACGGCAGCGCCCGCTATCCCATCGCTGTACCCAGACAGCAGTGCGGCAGAGGACAGGTGGGAGTCAGGACTATGTACCGCTTCCTCAACCAAACCGGATTTCCCTTACCGAGTGAAAAACTGGGAGCTTTCTGTTTCAAAGGTATGTCCTAGAAACGCTTGTGGTATATATAAAAAATAAAAAAAACTAATCCTTAAAACTTCCTGGGTGAAGATAGAAAATAATATTTCTATAATAATATATATAATTTCAGTATTTAGTATTAACAAAATGTTATATTACCAAAATGTAAAAAAAAAAAACCCACACATTTATTATATGCATGCACACATGTACGTTCATATTGTTTAGAAATATATTTAATATACAAAATAGCATATTTTTCTTTGATAAATACATGTATGTGTGTGTATTTACATAATAACAAAACAAAACTTTTATTTTGAATGTGATGAATTAGTTTGACAGCATTAATATATATATATATATATATATATATATATATATATATAATTACCCAGTATAATCTGTATTTATTTATTTAATTAATTGATTTTTAAAAATCTTAAAATCTGGTCCTGTATATATATTTTTTAAATATGGATAAATAAATAAATAAACTTTTATGTAAGTGTCTTTTATTTTTGAGATGGAATATAACAGACATGTTCTTTGAGATCCACAAACGTTTAGTGCATGTTCCTCACAAAATTGTTTTGTAGATAGGGAGGCGTCTGTTTTGCTGTGATATCATAACAGCTGTGACTCCGAGCGGACCTTTCTTCTCTTTGCTAGCTGGGAGGAAGCAGAATAATTCGTTCTCTCCAGGGCGTCCTCAGATTTCATCTGTTAAACCTCTGTGCGACGTCTAGCTCAAATATGTGCCTTAAAACGGCAAACTAACTGACCTGTTTTCTAGTCAATTCCTCTGTCCAGAACGACCGTGGCCTTTGTACCCCGTAACTGTCCTGCTGGGGGTTGTTTAAACTCCGTCTGTGCAACCTCAGTCGTCACTCGAGAGGGAAAATTGAAACAGGCCACACAAAAGCAGCGCTTAACATGCATTTAATCCGATTTTACATTGGGTATCTCCTTTTCGCCCCCTACCTCCAGGGATTTTGTGGCTTTCCTGTTAACCGCGGCTTGTTTCATGTAACAGGTCTTGAAGCACTTCTCTTAAATGGGCTTCTACCGCAGAGTACCGCAAAACAAACAAAAGCGCTCTGGGTAGGCCAAAAAAGAGCATGGAGGGCAAAAGCGCCCCACTATAATACATAAACAAATGCCAGTGGGGGGGATGTGGCTTCCTCCTGTGCTGTTTCAAGATCACTGGGGTTTTATAAGGGAAAAAGATGCCTGATGTTTTACATCAGAAAAGAGGACACATCCCTAACGTCTAACAGCTGGTCTTGTGTGTCCACACACTGAGCCAGAGACAAAGAAGCACTCACATAGTCTTGTCATTAGCAAAAGTGCAAGCTTTTGTCATCATTCAATCATTTACTCACCCATATGTTTTTATCTTTTTGAATAATCCTGATTATGTCATGTTCTCATAGTATGTGGGTATTTTATATTTTCTTAGTCTGGTTATGACATGTGCAGGCCTACAGGGCGTTGTCTGCATATAACACTCTGCATAACTTTAGCATTATGCATTTGAAATGTTGCTTGTGTAAAAAAGGATTCAAAAGAATATAAATGATCAAATGCAGTAAATGCGAAAAACAACAACAATTGGTAATAACTAAACGGTCCGAGAAATGATTCTAAGAACATGCAATGGATAAAAATCTGATTTTTTTTGTACATTCAACATAAAAACAATCTCACTTTTTTTTTAATTATTATTTAAAATAATATATTATTGTAATATATTCATCAATCAAATATATTTTAAAATGTGATTTATTTCTGTCATGACCAGCTGAATTTTTATCACCATTACTGCAGTTTTTAGTGTCGTATGCTCTTTCAGAAATTATTGTAAAATGCAGATTTGCTAAAACAATTTCTATTATTATGAATTCTGCTTAATTTTTTGTAGAAATCATAATGCATATTTTTCAGGATTCTCTGAAAAGAAAGTTCAAAAGAACTGCATTAATTGGTCTCTTTTGCTGAATAGAATTCCATTTATTTAAAATAAAAACAACCCCCCAAAAAACTGACTCCATAATTTTGAACAGTATCTCTCCCAGCCTCTCAGAAAAATTAAATATTGCATCTAGCCTGGTCTTTTAAGGTCTGTTAGGACCTTATATCACATTACCTCACTCTCATTAAAGGGAAAGAAGACACGCCACATACTAAGACATTTTGAAATCCATGCATATTTTTCAATTAAGACAAAAAATAGAGGCCTTTCACTTGTCCTTTCAGACTTTTGGACCCCTACATGTAGCCAGATGAAGAATGGTTTTACCATGGTGTTGAAACGTCTTGCTAAGCTTGAAACTCTTACAGTCTGAGTCAAACCTTTGGAAGGCTGCCAACATGTCATAAGCACAGCAGCTATGTGTATGAAGAGACATGAATGAACATTATAGGTTTTTTAACTTCAGTTTTTATATAGGTCCATAAAAGTGTGTCAGGGCTTGTATGCATGTAGACAGCAGTGTTAGGGTTTGATTTATTGATTGTGAGAATGAGATGACGTTGGCACTTATATTACAAAACATTCCAAGTGCACTTATTCAAGACTATTTATCTACTGGTCGGAGTCAAAATATGTGGTTAGGCAAAATGCAGCCTAGCCAAAAATGTTCTAGAAAGGAAGCTAAAGTTTAAAAATAAATATAAACCATCAGGTTCTATCCTGTCATGGTGCGTCATTTTACCAAAATAACTTGTTACCAGCCAAAAAAAATCCCTAATTAATACGATTCTGCTGTTATTGACATTTTGTAGAAATGTCTTGGCTTCGTTGCCAGTAATTGCACTTATTTGGTCAGTATTAATAGACTGAGGGCTGTGTCTTATTTGGGATAAAACTGCAAAAGTATTCTACAGTGCTCTCCTTAATAACACCTCATGAAAGTGACAGCTTCATCTATCACAATTGAATGCATAGAATTTTATTCTCTCTGTTTGTTTGGGCAGTCTGACTTGTCAGCTGTTGTCGGTAAGTTTTATAAATGTTGCTCAGACAAGCTGAACAGTTGAAGCCTTTCACAATTGAAAAGTATTATTTTGTTAATTCCATTTGCTTCCACTAGGGGCACCAAAGCTACACTTTTCAACATTGAAAAGTATTTGCAAAATGCTTGGTCAAAATTACATTAAATTTTCCATTTCTCCCCTTTCTTAGAATGGGATCCCACAACTGTAGCCCCAGCTGCCCCCACAATACCTCCAGTTCTCTTAGACAGCCATCTAATCTCTTCCCTTAAAGCAGTCTCTTCTATGCCAGCCCATGGCACCACAGAAGAGCCACCATTCATGTTCTCTGCAAGCATGGCTCCACGTGAAGCTGAGAGAACTGATTATATGGAAACCGTAACATTTAATGACTATGGAGACAAAGACAGCTTCTTGGTGCAAGGGGTACCCCAAGGTGCAGATGATTACTTTCCTGTTCAGCAACCCTCAGCTATCTCTACCACACCTGAAATGGCGCATTATTCAGATTCTGTCTCTTCTATGCCAACCCATGGCAGCAGAGAGGAGCCACCTGCAAGAATGGCTCCACACGATGGAGACGCTCCTGAAACGTTTCCCTCTGCTGAAGCCGTTGCTGTTGTACCAACTAAAGCTAAGACAGTTTTGGATATGGAAACCACAACCACATTTAAAGACTCTGACAGCTCCTTAGACAAAGACAGCTCATTGGTTCAAGGGGTACCCCATGGTACAGATAATTCCTTGACTTCGCAGCTACCCTCAGACCCTACCACACCTGAAATGCCCCATTATTTAGATTCCTTCTTCTCCATCCAGCTTCCCCGTCAGCCCACCCCAGAGAGCACACATCCTAGGTTGGATACTCCACAAGAGGGAGAAGAGGGTAGCAGTGGTGATATGGATTCTTCTGAGAGTGTGACTCCTTCTTCACCTTGGTTTACTAAAGACTTGCAAGGAGATCCAGACAAGCCAAAAATTGTGTACAAAGAGAATGAAACCACAGCAAACGTGACTGAAGGAAATCAACAGATTGATGCCAAGAAGGACGTTGACTTTCCATCAGGCATCAATTTGTTCATATACAACATTACACAGAGAAATCAATCAGGTATGTCAAATGGACATTCCGACAATTTCATCTAGTTCAGCTAATTTTACCAGAGCAAAACAGTATACAAGGATACAATACATTGACTTCTTAAACTAGTTTTGCTTGTCCTTTCATATTTTGGTGTGGAAGTGTTTTTCTGTGATTGTTGCATGTCCAAAGCAGCATGTTGTAAATGAATGTAGATCTTGGCTAAAGAGACGCCACATTTGGCTCTGTCGAGACGCCTACTGCTGTCTTACAAACAAAAGATTTGGGCTTAGTCCTTTGATTTCATGCAATTGCTTTAATATTTAGCTTGTGCCAAACCTTTACCTCATCCAGAAGTATACTGTAGCTAAACTAGTGGTGCTGCCTATATGCATAAAGAAGTGAAGAGAAACAGATCTTCCATGCCTTCCCATGACCTTAATTGACTTCCCGTGTTGCTGGAATGAGTGGGGTTGATAAACATCTGTAAATAGACTGCGGCCAGCGTTCCTGTCTTGTGGGTCGACATTAATCAGTTGACTCCTTTATACCATTTGAAACTGTTAAAGTGGCACCTACTTTAGTAAAACATCAGGGAGAGACAAGAGTTTTGGTTGTGAGAAAGAGTAACTCTCAAAGCCACAGATGAATGCCTCCTGGGTCAAATGGCAAAGTCCGTAAAAACAATCAGCGAGGTAATCACTGCAAGCTAATTACTTTTCCTTACTTTGTCCATTCTACAGATCAGGTTACCATGTGTAGCTGCTAGTGAATCCACCAAAGAAAAATGAATATTTTGCTATGTATGTTATTGAGGACTTGAGGATGTAGTAAAATTTCTGGCTATATTTCACATGTTTTAACTGCATAATGTAACAGTAGCTGGAATCACTTTTTTTTTCATTTTGAGCTATTTAAAAATGAAAAGAGTCTGGAAGTTTTGCAGTATAGCGACTTTAGGGTCTCACAGGGACATATCACTGAATAGAATTAATAATAAGCTTTTCTCTGTATTTAAGTAGGGCCATTACTTATGTGGAAATGATCATCAGGTAATATCTTGACTGCCAAAATCATAACTGACGTGAGCGTTTTTTGTTTTATTGCCTCAAGTGAGACTTTAGCCACTAAATGTTCTAAATTTGCATTGGTAGTGTCTGAGATGTCTATAAAGTAATTTGTCAAATTGGCAATACCAGGTTGTAACTGAATATGAAGCAGGCTTTACAGAAGAGTATCTTTAATAAGCTTTTGGGTTACTCACTTAGGTGTGTGTAATGTCTTTTCATTTTTTGTTTGCAGGTGACGATACTTATGCAGTTGATGCGATTCTAAAATTCCTTGGAGAACCAGGGCTTTCTCCTCCACTTATAACGGCTGGTGAAAATGAGTCACCTTTAGGCAGTGGAGACCTTTTAGGTGAAACATCAGCTTCTGTTACAATCACCCCACAAGTGAGTTTTATTAATGGAAAGCACGAGCTGACTCTGAAACCAGACACTGACCAAACTCAGGAGGCTAGAGGAGATCAGTTTGACACTGCTATCCCACCAACAGAAAAAATCATCCCTGATGATGAGATAGAAATACTTACGGAGGATACTGAAGGCACCACGTCTTCCCCTGAAACAGATGAATCTGGTTCAACGATCAGAAACCCAATTGAGCCTCATTTCTCAACAAAGAGCTTGGAAAGTATAACCATTACAGGGCTGCCCACAATTTCAACCAAATCTCCAAGCCAGGAAATGATCCCTCAAGCCATATCCGTTAGCATGCACGAAGAAGGTTCGGGGATGCGCACAACAGATGATGAAGAGGAACTGACCACCTTGGAAGGTTCTGCGGATGACACACTGGCAGCAACTAATGACCCATATGTGGTGGCTACCGATGAGACTGAAATTGCGGAAAAAGAGACGACTACACAGGCGTTTGGGGTGGATTGCAATACCAAAGGACCAATTGTTACAACTGCAGAACCAATCACTGTAGAAATAAAAACAACCGAAAACAGACAAATGAAATCAGAAACAGAAGATTCTGAGGGCTCAACCTCCACTGAAGACGAGGGCTCGGGACAAGATATATATGCACCAGAAGAATCAAAACACACAATTTTATCTCCATCCTTCACTGTTTCATCTCAAAGCTTTACAAGTTCTTTAACAAGTACTCATCCCAAAGAGCCTAGGCAGCCTGTTAGTTTGACTTTTCCCAGTACAGAGCCTACGATTCGGGTGGTTTCAACTTTTCAGACTGAGGCAATCCCAGAAAAAAGCACTCCTTATATTACACAATCTGAGAAAGACCAAGACACAAGTACAACTAAGAGTCCTTTATTATTGCCTGAGCTTGAAAAAGATTTTCATACAATCTTCACCATCACTGAGGACATCAGCTCTGGTGATCAGCCAACTGAAGCATTCTCAAAACAGCCTTTCTCTGCAACTACTGTTCCATCCCTTTTCATTCAACAGACTAAAGAAATGAGCGCTAGTACATATGATGAAGCAAATAAAGTATTTGAAGGTTCTGCAGAAGACACAACACCTTTGATTTTCTCTAGTGTCCAAACGCAAACAAAATTCACAACCCAAAGTTCAAAGACCACCATTCTGCCCACAGATAGTCTTAGAGCAGTAATGTCTTCCTCCCAAGAAACAGTTCTAATCCAAGAATCGCCTTTAGAAGAGACAACCACCTCAGTTCAGTTATCAGAGACTCCAGTCTCCCAAGAAACTGAGCTGATCCCAGAGTCACCTTCAGAAGAGACAACCACCTCAGTGCAGTCATCAGTGACTTCAGGCTCCCAAGAAACTGATCTTATCCCAGAGTCACCTTCAGAAGAGACAACCACCTCAGGGCAGTCTTCTGGGACCTCAGGCTTCCAAGAAACTGATCTAATCCCAGAATCACCTTTAGAGGAGACAACCACCTCAGTGCAGTCATCAGTGACTTCAGGCTCCCAAGAAACTGATCTTATCCCAGAGTCACCTTCGGAAGAGACAACCACCTCAGTGCAGTCATCCGGGACTTTAGGCTCCCAAGAAACTGAACTAATCCCAGAATCACCTTCAGAAGAGACAACCACCTCAGTGCAGTCATCCGGGACTTTAGGCTCCCAAGAAACTGAACTAATCCCAAAATCACCTTCAGAAGAGACAACCACCTCAGTGCAGTCATTAGGGATTTCAGGCTCCCACAAAACTGAACTGATCCCAAAATCACCTTCAGAAGAGACAACCACCTCAGTTCAATCATCAGTGACTTCAGGCTCCCAAGAAACTGAACTAATCCCAGAATTACCTTCAAAAGAGACAACCACCTCAGTGCAATCACCAGGGACTTCAGGCTCCCAAGAAACTGAACTGATCCCAAAATCACTTTCAGAAGAGACAACCACCTCAGTTCAATCATCAGAAACTTCCGAGGAGATAACACAAGAAATATTAATATCTACATTTGGATTACCAACAGAGAAGCCTCTCACCTCATTTACCCAAGTTTCCAGTTATCCCACCACCAGTGATGCTACAGGCTTAAATGTGAAAGAGCCAGTTCAGGTAACTACTTATACTACAGAAGATGTTTTCTCCACCCCCAAAGCCACAAGTACTATGGCATTTGAAGAGAATGTTGTAGATTATGAAGATCCGGCAGGTTCCTCAATTGTTGAAGGACAACCGCCATCCAGGGAAGACTTCACCACAGGAAAACCAGAAGTCTGGACAGATTCCAGCTACACTGTTGAGAGCCATGTGGAGGATGTGCAAGGTACAGTTCGACATAAAAAGTTTGTAACTCACACAGTATATTGTATATTGTGTAGTGCTGGATGGGTAATTTTGATAGTTCCTCTCTTGAGGTTTACAAAACAATCAAAATACTCTACTCTGTATTCCACTTATCCATAATGGATTCATTCATCCACTAATGGATGTTGCTTTGTTATTTTAGGTCTCACACTTTGCTCTGTGAGTGTGTGTGAAAATGGTGGAACTTGCTATTCTAATGGAAAAGAAAACATATGTGTCTGCATGCCTGGATACAGTGGGGGACATTGTGAAAATGGTTTGAACCCTTACTATTTGCAGTTTTATTCACTTTTGATTAACACATTTAGACTTTCTAGGTAAAGTAAGACATTAATTTTGTAATTCCTTCCAGATGTTGATGAATGCCAGTCAAACCCTTGTCGCAATGGAGGAACATGCATTGATGGGTTAAACGCTTTCAGTTGTGTCTGTCTGCCCAGCTATTCAGGACCCCTCTGTGAGCAAGGTATGAAATCAACACTAACATGATGCTATACAGTTGTTTTAATTGGGCTAATATATGAAATTCTTAAAGGTTTTTTGGGGGGCGGCAACTAATCGTGGACTGTTAGCAAGTTGCTAAGCAATTTTATCATGTCACTTTCATGCTAACACATAATGTCTAATGAACCCTCTGGTTAATTTTTGATTGCATATTTTATACATGTATCTGCCTGATTCCATTGTTAAGTGGAAGAAAATAGAGTCTAAAATTATTGTTAGGCACTGTTGGATAGATTATGTTGTGATTTATGGTGCTAGTTTCTAAAAAGTGAGCTATTGCTGTTTAATAAATCCACTGAAGCAAACTGTATATATTATAGCGGTCCGTCCAAACAGTTAGAATGGGCAAACCAAATCACAAAGTTCACCACATCTGGCAGGCTTCATCCTCCAGAGGGTGTGCTGTATGGTGTGCATAGAAATGAAAGCAAAATTGTGCCAACAATAGGGTTCAAAGAATAGGTCACGGAGTCAGCGACAGTACTGCTTTTTCCCTTACACACACCACACTTCTCACAAACGCTGAGCAATTCAAAGAGCCATTGCAGAGCCAAGTGACTTACTTGGCATGTTCCCAGGAACATTAGTGTGACTACGTAAACGATGAGTACATTTTCCTTTAGTCGCCTCGTCATACTTATCCAGGCATGACTTGAGTAGGTCCCAAATTTAGGTTTTGACTTTTAGAAGACTTCGGAAACTAATTAAAGCCAGCTTGAAATTAAATTGGCAAAACACTAAACTTCTGTAATGTGTATATTATAGTGAAAAATAATAGAATTGGGTTGAAATTGACATGTCTTGCTTTTGATAGCAGTGCTTGCATACATCTAAGTTGCATATACTTAGACTAATATACTAAAGGGTTTAGTTCACCTAAAATTAAAATGAATAAATACTCACCCTCATTCGTTCTAAACCCGCACGACCTTCATTCATCTTCAGAACACAAATGTAGATATTTTTGATGAAATTTCAGAGCTTTCTGACCCTATATAGAGAGCAATGACCCAGAAACATAGAATATTGTTAAGATTATCCACATGACATGTCAATGTATATTTTTTGTTATTTGTGCTCATAAAACTGTTTTTTACAATGTGCTTATTATGTTTCTGGGTCTGGGAATATTTCAGTTACATTACTTTTACATTAGCTCCAGAAAGCTTAAAAAAAAAAAAGAAAATCATAATTTGTGTCCTAAAGATGAACAAATGTCTTACAGGTTTGAAACGACATGAGGATTGTTTTTAAGCTGTTATATTAGGGTTAAACAGGGAAATAAGTTGGTGCCAAATCTGCTGTCTCTGATAATTTAGTCCTGTGATTGGCTTGCCATTGTTCTATGTAAGCTTGATATGCGTGAAATGAAAATACAATTGATAATGTAAGGGTTTCAATTACATTTACATACTGTGAATGTTGTCTTGGCATTCAGTTGAGCATTGTTTCGCAGTAAGTTTTCATTACCCATCAAAAGGCTCAGTGAAGCCCTTCAAATGTGAGAACATCCCTTTTTGGATGGTCTGTTGTGGTTTTAACTACGACAAACAACTGTCTTTTTCCCATGGCTGTGGACAGTCTTTGAAGATCATGAAGTCAAGCCATTCTCCTCTGATGACGTGAAGCAGAACTAGGATTGATTCTGACAAGGGTTTCTTGGCCCCTCTTTGCTGTTTCATCACTTAAAGGTGAAGCCCCTTAGGATTCTGGGAAGGCGACGGTGATTGGCACAAGGGGCTTTACTGTGAAAGCAGCTGGAATCAATTAATGCATCACAATTTGTCCAAGAGGCTCATGGAGACCCCTCTAAGTCACACTGGGGAAAAACCACAGTATAGAAACTCCCAAAACACCTGACTCCATCTCACATAGGATTTTCCCCACTATGAAAATAATCAGTTGACTTATGAATGAGAGCCACGTTTTAACTTTGAAGAGTGCTATTAACCTTCTCAGGACTTGACATTTACGCGCGCACACACACACGGGCTTGACGGTCGTTTTTTGGGCGTTGGTCCCCCAATGGATTGGTTCCAGCTTCATACAAAATATTGCTGCCATTAGTCAGCAGAGCTAATCTTCTCCATGCATAAACATCACCTCTTAGGACATCTGTTTTCTCAGGCTTTTTAGCCAAAGATGAGGGGGAAAATCGTAAAAAAGTTGAACTCTTGCTTTTCAATTGATGTAAACAAAAGAAGCTTTTTAGTCACTGACTGGTGGTTAAAGTAGTTTTCCCGATTCAATCCATCTTTATTTTTTAGGTCTCACAAAATAAGCAGGCAATTTAAAAATCACCAAAGTCATGGATATGTTGTTAATATTTGCTCTGACCACAATTTGACCACCTTTTTTAAACTACATTGCGCTAGGCTTCTTGACTTATTATGCTTGGTCAGTTAACAAATTCGGTTAACAAATTAGTTGTAATTTAACATGGCTTTAAAAATGCTTGCAACATAAGACAACTGAAATTGGAAAAACAATTTACATTCTCAAATAGATTGAAGAGTTGGATATTATTGTTGCAATTATAATAAATGTTCAGTGGTGCTTGCTATTGTACGTGCACTATGCTAAGAAAGCAGTTTTGATAATCTACTGGACATTCAGGGTCGAAGCGAGCACATAATAGTGCGTAATCAGTTAAAGAAAACAGCACTATGAGATGATTTACTTGGCCTCGTTTACTGGTGTTTTCTTTCCAGCCTCATTAGATGTCATTGTTTGCATTTAGCTTTCACACTGAGCGCTGCGGTCATTGGGGGGTTTCAGTCCAAGCTAAATGTTGATGATCCTCATTGTATGGCATAGAATAAAAAGTGCTTTGCACTAGGTTAACCCAGTTAATGGCCGAACTCAAAACAGATGCGGTTCTGTGTGTCTATTCTTCACCATAACTGATTATGCCTGATCTGAAAGACAGGCTTGTTCATGGTTAATGCCGAAGAAAATGGCTACAGATTCAAGCATGAGACATCTCTTCTTTGATAAACTATGGGCACTGTGATGCTGCCTGTATAGCTGCATCATGAATTACAATTTGAAGCATCTGCCATTTGAATTTAGATGCACTGACATGGATAAGATTATGCATGCCATCCAATGTTTGATTGTTTTGCTGATTTACAGGCTTCTCATGTTTCAATGTCATGCAATCTTTCAGATACGGAGGTTTGTGACTTTGGCTGGCACAAATTTCAGAGCCACTGCTATAAGTACTTCACACACCGGCGGACATGGGAAGCGGCGGAAAGAGAGTGTCGTCTGCAGGGCGGTCACCTCACCAGCGTCTTGTCCCACGAAGAGCAGCTCTTTGTTAATCGTGAGTTTATGATTTTATGGAGTTTATAATCAGAAGTGATCATCACCTTGGTCTTCTCTCAAAATTGACCAAACATTTATGCCCCTAAAGGTTCATATTTTGGTTTTCACATGCATGCAAGGCAAAAAAACACTTTAGAATATGCACTTATTCTTACTTAACAACAAGTGGGCAGGCAATATGCTAATGTTTCATTTTGATATCAACATGAAACAGCTCAGGACTCATTTCAATGATTCAGAGTCGACTCTTTCTTTTGAGAGACAATAACGTAATGCACGGTGCACTTTCATATTTAAAACATTGCAGGATGTTTTCAATTACTTAGAGCTGTCTTATACACCGAATGAAAAGTCATTTACAAAAAATCTATAATATTGGCACTTTAACTGTTTAGCATGACAATCTTTACTGAACGCAGCATGTATGAATTCTAAAACCTAAATGCAATAGGCAGAAGTACAAACGTAGCCTATAAATGAACTACATGTTTGTATGACATTTTCCCTGAGTTAGAATAGTTTGCAAAAGCATGATTATAAACACAGGCAGTAAAAGTTTCCAGACAACCCCTGTAGTCCTATTTAACATCCCAACTACCTCTGTAGGCCCATTCAGACACTTGTTAGCAACGACCATTTTCAAGACAAGTAAAAGCTTTAAAAGAACGTATTACTAATGTATTTTGTGTCGTAGAATAAAATATGAAAATATTCTGAGCTTACATTCACCACAGACCTTATTGCAGACATTTAACCAATAACCTATTCAAAAAAGCCCATTGATGTCAGCACTTTAATTTAAAAGTGCTAAAATGCTAACATGGAATATCTCTTTGGAATTTCTCTGGGTGCTCCCAATCTAGGCCGACTTCATACTCAAAATATTACGATCTTGTAGTTTTAGATTTCTTTTTTTTTGGGGCACTAAAACGCCGTTGTAAAAAACAGACACTAAGGGCTAACTGAATTCTAGCACTGACTAAACAAAGCATATTTCATAATAAAAGTGCTGTTGACTCTAAACTAAACAGCTCTTCGGGGCACAGAAACTATTTATTCTACATTTGTTTGTGTCATGTGATGTGTGGTTTGGTTTAACTGAGTTCCTGCGATTTCTACTTTGGCCAGGTAGTCTATAAAGATGTCAAAGACGTTTGCAAAGGTCCTCCCACCAAAAAGACAAATGAATTTCTTCCATTTCTCTGGCCTTCCATATAGATTTTCTAGAAAAAATGCACATCCACTAGCTTAAAGATGTCATTTTCGGGGTAATAAAATGCTTTCTCTTTCCCAGTTTAATACGTGGAGACAACTACAAGTAGATTGATTATCCCGAAGAGTTTAAACATTGTGGTGCTATCAAAACATTCCTCTATTTGTTTAAGTTTTCTGACCAGTCTGACACAGCAGTTTGAGTTTAGAGTGGGAACTTTCCATTTTTCCCACCAATAAGCAGATAAAAATGGTAGAATTTAGTCAACCACACAACTTGTCCACTTCATCCCAAGTCATATCATAGTTTGTGTAGCCTAGTTTGGCAGAGATGTATACTGAAATCTGTGTGAATGTCTTGTAGGTTTGGGACATGACTATCAGTGGATCGGACTGAATGATAAAATGTTTGACAATGATTTCCGCTGGACTGATGGACACCCTATGGTAAGATGGGTTTATTATTTTGATCCTAAAATGCCTGTTTATTAGATGAACATCTGTGTGCCAGGTGACCATGAATTCAGATATTAAGATTCAGGTATGAGTCATTCTGGATGTGTTGTTTTTTCCAGCTTGAATAAATTAGGTTGTTCAATCCTAAAATTAGGTAGAAAAGTGCATCAGAGTATCAAAATGTGTTATTCTACTATAAACCACAAGCTTAGATGATGCTAATGCTAATTGAAAAGTTCTCACTTAAGCATTTGTGTTGTATTACATAGAGGCACATCACATAAAAATTTATTTTTTATTTATTTTTTTTAATTAAATTATTAGCTGATTTATTTATTTGATTTTACTCATGCATTCTTATGTATGCATGTATTTATTTATTTCCTAAAATAGCATAAATCAGAACGCAAACATTACGTTTTTGCAAAAAAATTCAATTAATTTTGATGATCGTGCTTCATCATGCATATTTTTATATTTATTTGATTTGTTGTATGCCTTTCTACATATGAAATGGACCTTGTGTGTTTGTGTTCAGCCCATGCAAATTGCATGCAGCCGTTCATTTTATTAGAATAACGTATCATTCCTTTGCCCCCATTTTATCAAGGAAAGTCCCATGCAACCCTGCCAGATGTGTAGAAAGCGCAGACTATGTTTATTCTTCCATGTGATCTTTGCGCCCTCATGTGGGCACATGCTGTGGTGCATGAGCAGTTGGAAAAACACACTCACCACCCTTGTGTACTTTTGCACTAGCAATTTGAGAACTGGAGAGCAGGTCAGCCAGACAGCTTCTTCTCCACGGGCGAGGACTGCGTGGTGATGATCTGGCATGAGAGCGGCCAGTGGAACGACGTGCCATGCAATTACCACCTGACCTTCACCTGCAAGAAGGGCACTGGTGAGACATCCTCTTTGCCCTTCATCTAATCTACAGTGTCACTCACTGTCAGCTCACTATCTTTCACTTTCTCAGTGTCCTGCGGTCAGCCTCCAGTCATAAAGGACGCTCATATCTATGGCAGCATGAAGTCACGCTATGAGATCAACTCTCTGGTCAGGTACCACTGCAAGGACGGCTTCATACAAAGACACGTTCCCACTATCAGATGCAGAGAAGACGGCCACTGGGACAAGCCCAAAATCACATGCTTGAATCGTAAGTCCCTGACCCTGAACAAATAAATCCAGTCATGAAAGGCACTATATTAGTATTAATTAAAATAATATTTTATATACTTTTATAGTAAATATTTAGTCTTTATTTTTACATTTTTTTATTTTATTTTATTTATTTGTAATATGAACTTTTAATAACTTATTTCAGTTAGTTGCCAGACTAATGTCTTCTATTTAAGACATACTGAAATACATTTGCTTTTAAGCTCCACTTTAAAAATTTGTTCACTTCCAGAATGAAAAAAAAAAAAAAAAACCTGCTAATTTACCTAAACCCATGTCCTCCAAGATGCTCATGTCTTTCTTTCTTCAATCAAAGAAATTAATATTTTAAGGGAAATCGTTCCAGTATTTTTCAATGGGTTTGAGGTCCAAATTGCAGTTTCAATGCAGCTTCAAAACGCTACACAATCCCAGCTGAGGAGTATAGGGTCTTATCTAGTGACATTATTGGTCATTTTCTTAAATAAAAGAATAATAATTATATACTTTGTAGCCACAAATGCTCATCTTACACTATAGCTCAACCTCACGCATTAAAAAGTCATATTGCAAATGTCATGTGTGAGAGATGAAGTTTTTCAACCAACCCTACCAAGGTACATGTATGAAGGACTAACCATGCGTGACCTTTCCAATATCATAATGTAATGCATGAAGTTGCAGAGCTTGTGCAAAATGAGCATTTGTGGTTAAAAAGTATACAATTTTTATTTGTTTGAGAAAATGATCAATCATTTTGTTAGACAAGACCCTTATTCCTCGGCTGCCATTGAAGTGCACTATATGGAGAAAAATCCTGGATGCTTTTCTTAGAGGGATAGTTCACCCAAAAATATATGCTAACCCCCAGGGCATCTGAGATGTAGGTGACTTTGTTTCTTCTTTTGGAAGTAAGAACGAGTAAAAAATTCCTGAATTTTCATTTTGGGTAAACTATCATTTTAAATGAACATCTCTTTTCCTTTTATTCTGCAGCATCTACCTACCAGAAGATGTATGCGCACAAATATCAAAACAATAACTATTACAACAACAGTAAGAGACGCTATAGTGATTCGACACAGTACCGTCATGTCTGGTCAAAAACAGCAGACGATTCCACACACTGATCTCCATCCAGAGCAACAGATGCTTCACATCTACGGTGAAGGTCTAAAAGGGGCAAAGCCAAACCATGTGCCTGATGAATGTTATAGAGCCGAGAAGTGAATTACCTTAAGGGACTGCAAAAAACACCATCACCCACCCACAGAGAGTGTACTTTGACTATGCAACAGTCAACTTTGCATATTGTAATAATGTCTTAATGTTTTGACATGGGGAGGGGGGTTTCTGGTTGAAATGTATATAGTAGAGATAATGAACAAGTAAAAACAGCTGTGAATGGTGACTGTTATTTTGTTTGATTCATCCGTAACTTTTGCTTACGAAGAACTGGATTTCCTGTTCTCTCTGGCACAATGAGAGAGCACTATGGTACGAGCTGAGTATAAACAGAACAATTACAGTACGCAAGAGTAAAAGAACAATAGGCATTCTATTGTTCACATTGTGGAGAGGGGGGTTCAAAATAGATGTCACGGGGCTGGAGGACAAACAATGCTGAAAGGACTGCAAATCATGACTGGAAAACAAATCTTTTCAACATCATCGATGGTTGTGGGGATTACTCAGATAACATCAAAACATTGTACACTCTCATAATCATATTCTCATATGGCATCAAAACATATATTTGCGGTGTTTGTTTTTTTAATATGTGGGTTTGTAATATAACCATTTTTACTTTTTTTTATGAATGTCATGGTAAAATATGAAAATACGAATACTGTATGTGTGGTTGAATGAACTAGCATTTTTGTCCAACATTATTACAAATGTTACATGAAGCCATAGAAGTTTAATTTATTGCTGAAGATTCATATAACGATGAATGAACTGTGAGATTTTGAATAATAAAGCGCTATTAGAATATTATGAACACGCTTAAACTGTGTGTTTTTGTTTAATTGCATTCCACAAACATCCCGCGCTAATTATGTCAGAAACCGCTGCTAACACGCTGCTGACCAAAAGAGGGCGATGTAGCGGTTACGGAGATTTTTTTCCCCGCGCGCGGGGCCGTCATGAAGTTGACACGTGACAGTAATGAACAGGCAGCATCTCTGTTTCGACATCGATTACAAGGTAAGAACGTGGATGTTTAAGTGAACACTGTTTAATTTTCATTGTAAGATTACATCTTCTGGTATGGTTTCTTTGCGAATTGGCAAGCAAAATGTATGTGACCTGACCTGAATGACTTCAAATACACAGTGGCCATAGCCATCTTTAGTTAAAAATCCATGAAATTGTAGTTTTGTGCCATTAATCTAGTTCTGTGGGCCAATATGTTCTAGTTAGCTTGTGTATTAAAAACTGACCAAAATTTTAGTTGCTCAATTTCGTCTGAGAAAACGGACCAGGAAGTAATAGTGAATCCAGACTGATTATTTTTGGACGTTAGGTGTGTATACAGTTTATACGTTAGGTGTAAAAAAAATAAAATAAAAAAGACCACCAGAAATATGTTTGGGGTTGTGACAAAAGAAACAATATTTGTGATAGCGCCATGGTTAGATTAGATTTAGTTTGTTTGTTGGTGGTTTTAAAGATTTGATTAAAGCAACAGTTTGTGAGATTTGTAACTAGCCTGGCTACCGCGACTATAAAGCTCATAGGAGCTATATATAGTCTGGCCTAGCTACCTTACTTAACCTGCGTCCATCAGATGCCTATGTATACTACTGGATGAATCTACAACCAATCAGACCACTCATTCCGATGACGTATGCGTAGCGACGAAACTTGAAGACACCGTAACCAACTGTAGCTAGCTTCATTTAAGCAGTAGGAAAATGTCTTTACTTACTTTAATTACTTCTGCATCGTTTTCAAAGAAAACCTGTCATGAAAATTTCTCAAAACAGCTGCATCAGCAGAGTCGAACGATTGTTGCTGCTCGGTACACGCCATGTTTGAAAGCCTATGACGCCTCCTCTCTCTGAGCCTCATGGGTTAGGAAAGTGTCCATGGTATGCCTACTATAGAATTCAGCCGGAAGCAGTAGGTCATCCGGGTACTTCTCGCCTACTGGAATTCGAATGCTATGAATTCTGACATACTACTTGCCTTGCATGCTGTTTTTCGCAGACTATATAGTAGGGAAGTAAGAGATTTCGGAGGTAGCACATCTTTGCTCGCGAACAGAATGTAGCGTCAAAGGAAGTATGGGGGGGCCCAGGCTTTTACCTGCCACAATGCTCTTGGGCTTATAACTCTTAGGACATTTTTTAAAATAAGCCAGTCACCCGATTTTTATTTACCATGCAGTTTCTTTATTTTGACAAAGTGTGAGAAATATCCCAGACTGTAAAAACTAGACCTCTGTAATTTTTACGTAATTTCTAAGTGTGCTTTTCTAAAAACAAACCAACCAAAAATGTAATTGACTGATTGTTTATTTTTTGAGTGAAGTGGGTTTTCCACATCGATACAGTCAAATTATCCCTTTAATTATACTTTATGTACATGAAACGAGTGAAAATGTTAACATTGCCTATAAAGACATGTCTAAACATTCAGTTCTAAAATTGATTTTGGAGGTTTGTAAACAAGGCACACGTACAGTTGCCATAGTCAAAACAACATGAATGGTGAAATGAATGTGAATACAGTATTTTGAAACAACACCAATATTCAGAACTTTTTTTTTTTTTTTCATGGAGCTGGTCATTTAGTGTAGCGGCTAAAACACATGACCTGGAGTTCCAAATTGGCTGAGTTGACCCTAACGGTAATAATAATAGGAATAAAATGTCAAGTTGTCTTTGTCTTACCTTGGCAGTCTGTTTTAATAGTTTATTTCCAAATGCCGTGGCTTTGACATGTTTTTCTGAAAATCTACTGCCTGATAGACTAATAACGACTGAATGCAGCATGCTAAGTATGCACTTTTTTGTTGTGCCATTATTTTTTGCATTATCTTTGATTAAACCTTTTCCTGCAAGGTCTTTTTTTTCTTCTCAACAATAGAAAATTAAGTTTATTGTGCTGTTTTTTTCTTTTACTAAGTAACACAAAGTGATCATTAGCACTGTTGTCTTTTAAACCACTTCAGTTTTGCTCTTTGTAAACAGTAACATGCATGTACTAAAACTACTCATCACATGTTCTAGAAACTGGGCCGTGTGCTTTATTTTGCACAACTTCTTCTAGTGAACTAATTTGTACTAAAATTTGTTTTAACATTTGGCACCATTTCTATGGGCTATGTTTGAGGAAAGGTTTTCTGTGGTTTCATGAATTGATCATAAATACTAAAAACAAGTTCTAGAATACAAACCAAGATTTACTTTTGAAACACAATGGTTTTGTTATTATGTCTGTGGTATGAACCACAGATTTCTTCATCGTCCTGAACACAAAGAATGCTTGACAGTGATGAGGTCGATACAGTGGAGCTCTTAATTTCTTACATTGTGTCGTAGGGGAGACATTGTATAAACACATAGTTTCAAGAAAAAGATAATTAACGTACATTTATAAACACACTACTTGTATATTTCAATAGTTAAAAAAATCGAAGAAACAATGTGTTGTTTCTTAACTCGACTTATGACTCAACATGGTTTGGTCCACACATAAAACTAAATTTTAAAAGGTATGCTTTCAGAAAATAATACAATTTAGCACCCTTGAAGGATGGCAAAAGAAAAAAAATGTGTTCATTGTGCCATGGCTGTGTTGTATGGTGTTTAGCACTTTCATTGAATTTGTTTTCCTGTTAACAGAAAATATATTTTTCACATGCTGTTTATGTGGGATATGATGTTCTTGAATGATAAACTAAGTGCCCAAAGGTATCCGTTCAAAGTATTTAAGCTTTGCTGTCATTCTGTTCTAGAACATCCCTCAAGCTACTGCATGCTAAATGGAAGAGCACAGTGCGAATTTCTTCAGCAATCTCAGCAAATAGCTCTCCCTTCAGCACGACTGTACTGCATAAGATCATTCAGACCTGAAACCAGTAGCTATAATTTCTGCGGCATCCAATGAATACTATTCCTGCCCTGTTGCCGTCTTGTAGCGAAGTCCTTGAGGGAAGAGGGCGCCTGAGGTGCCTAATCCTACAGAATCTTTGCTTCAAACAACCGCCAATCACTTATTTTATATTCAAATCCTTCCGTGTTACAGTATCTAGAGACGTTGTCACAGTTTTAATGCACTCGAACTAACTCCTTACATTATTACGCTTAGTTCGTGAGTTATACAGTTGGTACTCTCAGTTGTCACTCTTGTAGCAATAGACGCCGTAGAGTTTGTGCTTCTTGTCTGGGAATCCAGAGAAGCGGACGGCGGCCTCAGTGGGACTGCAGCGTCTGCGTGGTCTTGAGATTGGGTAGCGTACACTGCCGTCTGCCAGCCAGCCTGCGTCACAGCGGTCGTAGCCCAGCAGCTTCCACGCTGCGTACATCTGACCGACTTTGGCGATCTGAGCGCCGTCCTTTTGACAAGCCCGCACGGCCTCGTCATAGGTAAGTTTGAAAGGGTGTATCAGATAATAGAAACGTCCTGGAGAAGAGAAAGGGGGAAGTGTTTATTTTCAGTTAGGGTATTAAACATGAGGAAGAGAATCTTCATTAGAGATTTTTTGCATGGCTGAACCTAATTCGTTTTTATTTTTTTTCGTTCATACATTATGTATCACATCAATTGCTTTGCTTTTTTTTTTTGGGGGAGAAGCTAGACTATTTCAAAAGTCTTTCAATCAGTGCGGAGGACAAACCTTTGAAGTTAGAGGTGAAACAGAAGACATCATATCTTTCCTTTTGCTTGTCACGCATCCCATAATTCCTTACACCAGGAATGGTGTTTTTGCCTCCACATGGCTCTCTGGGTTTGGTGATTGGATATTGCACCGATCCGTCACTCAGCCACCCTGCATTGCACCAATCCAACCCATCTCTCCATGCATCATACAGCTGGTCGAAAGAGGCCACAATGGCATCCTGGTCTCGGCAAGCTTTCTCAGCATCAGCGAAGTTCAGGTTGTAACGACCCAGGCGAGGAAAATATGGGTAAACGATGCCTGTGGAAACCAGAAGAGCAAAAAATGTATGAAATTGCATTTTTTGCATATCGAAATCTTTAAAAATGCTCCCTGATTAGATCTGTGAAATCTGGCGATAATCAGATTTGTGATTGCTAAATCAAAGCTTTCTCCAATGCGTCATCTAAAGGAGATTAAAATTAAGATTTATTGTCTGCAACTGAAATGATGCCAAGAACGTGAGCAAGGACCAAATAAATGTCCCATTATTAGGCAGTGATAGCTCTAATGTCAGGATCTTGCTGATGGTTTAGATTTATAAGTTGTTCTACTCTGCCTTATAAGACTATTGAATAGCGTTTACATTGCACAGAGTGTGAAGAGAGTCAGCACAATGTTATCTTAAAGCTAATTACCTTGAGGAACAGCCAAGGACGCATAAACTGTGTAGTATTATGTGTATTATTCTGGAAGGAAAACGGCCGCTAGGCATACAATGGCTTTGTTGCTGTTTTCTCATCTGTGTGCTAATTTAGGTACTATCTTACATTATGTTTGAAGGAAGCAGGATATGTACACAAAATATTAATGTAACCAAAATACAACTGTAAAAAGACATGATTGTTGTCTGCATGTGCCAACCCATGTTGTTCACTAGCAAAATCTTGCTAGTCAATCTAGTTTTAAAGCATGCTAGTGACTTTTTTTGTGTGTTTTGTGTATTAGCAACATAATGTAAACCTTTGCTTTACCTTGCAGGTCAAGCGTGACAACTGCTGTATTATCCTCCAATCCATCGATGATTTCACACTTGTATTTCCCATAATCCTCCAGAGTGATGTCAGTGATAACTAGTGAAGCATCGTTCTTGTCGGCATCCTGCAGGTGTACGCGGCCATGGAATCGACCGTAGCTCTTTTTATGGAACCCCATAGCTACGAACACATCGATTTCCTTCAGATAGTCTGAAGTCAGTTTAGTCCATTTAATCCTCAGTTTGGGATTTGGGGGAGATGAGGGATCACGGTTGAACTTGCATCGCAGTGTGGCATTGCCACCACGTTGAGAGATTACTTTGGGTTGTGCTGTGTCAACTGAGAGTCTGGGCCCATTTTCTGAAAGTCAGAGAGACATTGAGGTTGTCAGTCAAAGAAGTAAACACAAAAAACATCATGCAGATTGTGACCGATTTAATAGCCTTTGTTCTTATTTTGTGTGTGTGTTCCAAGGCCTGTTGCAGTGCTTAGTGTTCCATAACTTAAGGCGTTTCGCAAAAGCGATAGCTTGAATTCATCCTTGCCTATTGCTACAGGCTTTTGTGATTATGCTAACACATAAATCATTGTGTTTTTTAGATTCTAGAGAAATGGAAAATCCCCTTCGTGTTTATGACAGAAACCTAATAGTGACTGTGTACGCTCTTCCACTGATGGCACTCCAGTAGGTGTTGCAACCATTTTAGTGCACAAATAATAAGAGAAATGTGTGCCAGTGAAGAAAAAAGAATGGCAAATTTCCCAGATTACTGTGGGCTCAGTAATCACAGAGAGAAAAAAGGTAAATATAGAAGAGTTGAAGAGGACTTTTAATATGTTCCAAGGTCCATATTTACATGGTTTGATCAGTTTGTCTTCGATATACATTAAATAATGCAGAAAATATATGAATAGAGAAACAACTGTGGAAGTGGCCTTCTCTAAGTTTCTTAATGTTTTTTTTTTCTATTCTTTAAAGTGATCTGGTTTTCATAACAATGTATTTGGGACCCAGTGGAGACATGATTGGAGTATGTGTCATCAAAGGTAAAACCAGGATTTTAATTTTATAAATAAATATTAGAGTAATTTTTATGTCTGGATAAAACTCTTCCATACTCTTCTATATTACCAGGCTAAAGGATGAAGGCTCTCCATATCAGTGACAAATAACCCGACAACACCCAATTGGATCTGTGGATCTGGTGAAAACCTGCAAGTTATCCAGCCAGCTAAACTACAATTAAACTCAACTTATGCTACAGGAATGATGCTTTGTCGGAATTGAACCAAACATTTATTACAGGCACTGGCACAGTGTCCTAACCAGTTGCGATGCAATAAGTTTCCATCTATAATGTGCAAGAAAGCATGCGATTTCACTGGGGGCTACTTGGCATAGCTCAAATAGGAATAGGAGACTCAATCCAAGCTACCAAGTCTTGTTTTGTGCTAGATGTGGTTGATTGGGTAAAAACAGATTAGCACTGCCGAGACAGCTGTTATCATTTGTTATTGCATCATTCCTGGCCAGGGTACAATGTGTTATTTTTATCCCAATCAATACTTACTATAGTTTTGTTCACACAAACCAAAATCTTGTTTATTTTGCAGATGCAGTTACCCCGATAGCTTATCAATTATTTAACACTTGTAGTAAGTAATTCCTGCCACTTTGCGTCGTGTGACGGGAGCCAGAGGGTTTTGAATGACCTAAGTCGACACCCGATGAGATAATTACGGTAAGTGTCCCTGTTAAGAAAGCTGGAGGGGGAACACCATTTTAGGGGATGAGCAGTACAACCCCCCTCTCTGTCTGTCTCTCACTTTCTGTCTCACTTTCTCCCTCTCTTCTCCACTCTTTTATAATATATCCTCTCAAAAACACCTTTTCCCATGTCTTACCTGAGATGTATATAGTCCTGTAGTGTTCCAGGTCACTGTATGCCTCTTCAAAGCTGTCAGCTCGGCTCTCAGAAAGGACCAAGAGGAAGAAAAGAAGGAAGGTCATCTTGATTTATAGCACCGGGGGGGGGTTGGGGGGTACTTCACTACACGAGAGACCACAAAAATAAGGGACAGTCAAACAATATCCATTTTACAAACCATTTATCTACTGTACATCCAATCCAGGAATGAGACATTATTTAGAGTTGTATTATTAGACTTTACAAAAACAATCACAAGTCATTTTCAGAGTTTGAGAAAGAGCTCAGTTTTGTGACTTGCACCAGATCCCCTGCACGTTTCCCTCTGCAGTAACTCCCCTGTGCAGTACTGTCACGCAGACAGCAGCACACACTGTGTCCTTTCCACCACATCTCCCAAAAAAAGACACTTGCACAAATAGGACAAGGTACATAAATAAATGACTAGGACTGTTCAACTTTTCACGCATGCATAAATCCCAATTAACACCAGTGCTTCAGGACTGCTTCCGGTACCGTTCACCTTAAGATGCACACTGGAGTGTGAAAAAAGTGCAGTCAAGATGGCACAAACTAGCTCAAAACTTTGCTGGCACACTTTTAAAGCACAGACCGTCTCCCTACAGACTCAGAGCTCAGAAAAGACTTACCATCTTACGGAGCGTGTGCTCCCGGCCGCTAGCGCATGTAAGGACAGCTACGCAAAAGACCAGGATTAGAAAGTGTGTAGAGTCTTCTCTCCCTCTCTCTCTCTGCAGTCACTCTGATTGATTCTCTTTTTTCTTCATTCATTTCAGAGTGCTGACGCACTGAGGTAGTTCCTCTCTACTGCAGTCAGCAGAACTGCTCTGCAGAGTAGCCAACCCCCCCAGACCCAGCCTGCAAACAGTCATTATGCATACCAGAAAGCCACCGCTGATAACAGTGAGGACTCGCAGATGCAGTGCCCTCTCCTGTGACAGTTACCACAGTACAGTGAGCTTGCTCAGCTGTGACAAGGTAAAATCATATCCTGCAGGAGAAGGATACCAGGTCCTCTGTTGCAAAATGACGGAATACAGTCCAAAGGACCTCCAGGAATTGGAGGGTCTGCTATGCTAAATTGCCCTACAAGGCCACTTTATAGCACAATTGTTACAGCTGAAAGAATTTGTTCCCGCCCAATTGACCCTAAAGGCCTCTTTAGTGTAACGACTGTCAAACATGCTCTGTTTTGCAGGCTTACGGTTAACCAAACACACTAACTGTGCTGTTGACAGAGATCACCGTTACGAATCACATTCCTTTGTGACACTCTATTGTGTACAGAGAGGTCAAGCACTGGGAAAACAAACCATGCCTTTAGTTTTCAAATGTGGGTAAACGTCTTAAACGCATACTGTAAGACTGCAGTCGATCGGAAAACAGCAATGGTTTAGAAACAGTGCCAGACCACCAGCTAATTCACATGAGCATCACAAGAATCCTAGCCTTGCACAACTAGATTGGGAGAAAACTCCCTCGTTGTTGAAATCACTTGCTGCTAGGAAACAGATCTGATAGTTGAATTTGCTTTAAGACAGTCCAATGTAAACAGTGACTCAATACTTTGATGCTTTTTAAACTTCTAGTCCTCTTGTTTTCTGATATTTAGGCCAGGTCACTGTTACCGCCTTGACATTAAATCTCTTTCTTTGCAATAAACAATAATTAAGCTTCCAATAAGCAGTATAATTATTGGTGACCAGGTCTCTGACCAGACCAGACTTCTTGTTCAGTGGAATATGAGTGGATAAGCATGACGTAATTTGTGCAGAAAATAACAATCTGTAGTCTGGGACAGGTCCTGATTACACATGCTTGTTTAACTCGAGCACAGATTGTCCTAGAAATTCTGCAGACTTTCCAGTCCTCATATGGAAATCCCTTTTTGCAAGACCCAAACCTTTCATTTGTTACAATTTTTATGATGTAAAGTGTTTAGTTAACCAGGCTTTTTAGCAAGGGTCTATTAGTGTCATTTTAAAGTGATGTTTTGATAGCAGTGGATCTGAAATTAACTTCCCTGATGTAAATAGTACTTTTTATTGATTCGGGGTTGCCTCACAAATGGCCAATTTCAGAGATAGGAAAGCATTTGTGTTTTTGCGTACAGCTAAATATTTACAGTCTTCCCTTTGAAGATGCATTTTGTTAGAAGAAGAAAAGATATTGCTAGACACAGTGCAGGTCAGGAGGCTATACACACAATTTGACATTATACACAGTTTGACTACACAATGCTTATTGGAAATTGAGTCAACACAGCTTGGGGTTGGGGTTGGGGGGGGGGGGTCATTTTACGATGTCACTTCCCAACAACACGCTCCTACTTGTTCCTGAGCAGATGTGAAGCTCAGAGATTATGCATCTGATTTTTTCCCTTTAAACCCCATTCCCTTATGTGCTAAAACATAATCCTTTAAGTGGTTGATTTGAGTAGTCATTGCCAATCACTTCACATTACTATGAGGGATATTCCTTTCCTTGTTTGGCAGTAGATTTCCAGATACTGTATGATAGCATTTGTGTTTCTCTTGTATATTCTCTAACTGGTAAACAAATATATAGCTACCACTGATCATACATAACGCTAGGCGACTTGATTGCAAAAAAAAGTATCCTTTTAGAAAGCTAAGTATAATGGCAGTTGGACATAATAAAAAGGAATGCATGTTTACAATTAATAGACCAACTTATACTGTATCAGCCAGACTTATTAAACTGTCAATATTTAGCCATTTATAATTAGAGATTCTGGTAACACCTGATAGCAGTATCGAAAACTTGAGATAATTTCGTGCGCATGTTAAATGAAGATTTGTTTGTAATGTATGTGTTAAATGGATTAATTCTTCTTGTCAGAAAACGCAGACATACTGTAATTGAAAAACTTCAGGTGGTAAACCTGCTGAGTCCACAGTAGACCTGTGCAGATGGCAGCGGTGATTTCCAGGTGAATGCAAAAACAGTTCAACACAAATAGATGCAGTATTAACCTGTGATTTCAGTGACTCATGTCTAAAGCTTATGTTTGATTCTACAAAGCACACAGTAACCCTTAATCTCCATAACATCAGAACGAGGACTGTTCCCACCCTTCAAACGATCCACTGTCTTTGAAGACCACGGCATCTCTCTTCACTAGGTATTAGACCGATGACAGTGTTTGAATGCGATCCTAAAATCTCTCATTTATAGTGAGGTCAGACCTGTTTCCGATTTCTGTCACTTATACAGGTTCTGCTCAAAAAAAGTCCTGTTTAAGTTGCTGAGCACTGTTTTACGAGCACCTAAAACATAAATGTAATTTCAAATTGAAATGTAATGAAATACTTATAGATTTGATAGTACTATATTGACTGGATAGATTTGCTTCAGGCAACTTCAAATTTTCCAGGTTGATTAACTAGACCCACTGACACTTGTGGAGATTTAGGCACTAACATGCCTAAGACTGGCCCCATTGATGGGGTAATTGGATGGGCCATTACACAGTGTTCGGCATCCAAAGAACCACTCCCAAAAACAAAAAAGATCCATGTTACAACATCTTAAATCTTTCCATGTGTTTTCTCTTGGGGTCAGGCGTGTGTTCGACCCCCACTCTCTGCAAGCACTCAATAAAGTGAGTTCATTTCATGGGCTCATAAGTCAGATCTATGTGTCACAGGTGCCATATGCAGTATATTTGTCTTCAACTTTATTAAAACACATGGGCGTGGTTTGTAGAATTTTTTTGACTTTGACTGCATGTCATGATGGTAAGCGAGATTTTATTATGTGTTGTATATGTTGTTATGGAACTCTATTTGTGGAAAAACATGTAAAGGTCAGAAAACAGTTCAGCCATTCATAATGAACAATAAGGAGATGCTCTGTTCTTAATAATACAAAGAGTCTTTCTGATTTCCTACTATTTTGTGATGTGTGCCAAACGACTGAGAAAACTGAAGAATTTATACACAGTACCAGGAGTTATGTTCACTTCTGAACACTCAGATAAACATAGGCTACTAACTGTAAGGTGATCCTTAAACATCCCTTTTTTTGCTGTCTGATACAGTAGTTGTCTCGGACAATGTACTGACACCTACTGGTGATGACTGGTTTTGATTTTCTTTTTTTTTTCATTTATCAAACTGTTTGCTTGCACCTATCCAACAATGGAGTTGATTGGGATGCAAAACAAAATAATTCGTATGTCTGCTGTACTGTGGCTGCTTGGATTTTCTTGAGTTTTGCTTCCTGCAGCTATGTTTTTGGCCGGTATTTAATGCAGTATTTTAAGTGGAAAATCTTACTGCATCTTTAAAGCTGCATTATTTTCATTCACGCACCATTAAATTAATGAATAGTGTAAATGCCAGTTGTGTAAATATAATCTTTTTATTCAGTTTGCACATGCTCCTTAACTGTTCTATAAGTATGTTCCATGTTCGTTAAAGACAATGTACCTCCTATTCATAGACTCCAGCATGAGGAAAGGCTCTGTGCTCAGTGCATAAAGAACCTTTGACTTGGCAGCACTACCTGGATGTGTTAACAAAGGATCTCAAAAAGTGGACTCATAAGGTGAGACTGATGGACAGCAGATGGACTTTTTGATCAGGAAGCAGGAAGAACTCCTGAGAGCTGGAAACAAAAAACTTGGTTACTCTTGGTATATTATTTATTTGAAAGCTAAATATTCTGTACTCTTAGTTTGAGAGACGGTGGTTTCATGGCGCTTCTTATTAGAAATCTGTGGGTTTTGACGTCACCCTCGCACCACCTTAGCACACACAAAGAGTCCTCAGTGCATATGCATAAACTACAACCGTCTCTTTAACCGCATCCTCGACAACCTGGATACTCTTCCACATCTTAGTGCTATCTGCATCTTCAAATAAAAAATAGCTGTAAAGAATACTGTTCAAGCATATTAAAACTGAAATACGAAGCATCCTCAACAAAGGTCAGCCTGTAACCGTCTCAGTCCAAATAGCATTTTTTGTATTGCAAAAGGCCTGTTGCCTTTTGAACATTTAAAAGTCACCCACTTTAAGATTCCACTTAAAATGAATCTTCATGCCATAGGAGAACCTTTGTGCATTTCATCAAAGCTTTTATAGAAACATGATATCCCGATACAATAACAAATAGTTATTAAAACCAGATGTTCTTTACTAAAACTGAACAATTAAAGAACATTTTGATCTGCACAACTCATCTCTGGACAAAATAGCCATAGTCATACTCAAATCCAATTAACAGCACCGTGCTAAGCATGAAATGAACGTTTAAAATGGACTCTCTGAATGATGCAACACATTAACCTGGAGGAGTCCAGGGGTGAAATGAATTGCATGGCCCCAGGCCATCCTCCTACATCACAGCACTGTGGAGAATAAGGATGAAAGGTCACCTGGAAAATCGGCTGGTTTAATGTGTTCTGCCAGCCATGTGGGGAAAAAGTCAGAGTTCAACCCTGGTCATCACAGACCACCAGACTCATCTTTGAGAAAGCTGCCAGACAGATCTGATTAACCGCCGCTAAATAGCAAACAAGGCAGCTACAGTATGTTAACCAGCTTTACATAAAGCAACACAACGTCTGCTACAACAATAGTGGTAAATAATTGCAGTTGTACATACATGTGCAAACTTTAAGCATGTCATTTAAGTGCACTGTTTCAGCTCCAGGCTTGTTTGGGTATCTTGGGGTATAAAAGTTGGGTAAGTTTCACCATAGCGGTTCACTGAAGCTCCAAACCGATAGATGGCAAACTTAGCCATCCATGCAACACTGAGTGCCTCATTCATGTTTCAAATAAAGCCATGCATTATTAATTTATACTTTTACACACTCTTGGCCCCCAATATTTGTTTAACCAGCTGTTCCTTCTCAGCACTTTTGCCTGTATTGAAGTGGACCCTCTGTATGCACGTATTTTGCCCTGTAAGAACATTCTGTCATTGCATCGGCTCAACAAGCAAGCTTTTCACTCTGCAGAATGTGGGCTACACTTGTTGGTCTCTTTGGAGCCAGGCTGTCTCATAATTCATTGAGAAATAACAAGGGGAAGTTGTTTGTGTTAATGTTAATGGGAGTATTCATGAATTGACTCAACTGCTGGTAAACCACTAAACAGCTATAAAGATAAAACCAATTCAGGGAGAGATTGAGACCAAGATGTGGCCAACATGAATGCAATTACAGTTCTTATTAAACCTCAAAAAATTGGCAGATCATAATACTGAGAAACAATATTATTCCTCTGTAAATAATACTGGAAAAAAAGTTTAGATTGCCTGCGTTTTTTTAAAATGCAACATTTTATACCGTAGTGCACACGTTTAATTTACTTAAAAATAATTGGTTTACCAAACATCTGGAGAACAAGCCATCATAAGATCAAAAGAAGTACAATTTGCATTTTAATGTTTTCTGAGTCACCTCGTTAACTTTTTGCATAAATGTTATAGTGTAATTCTTAAATCCACTCAACAGTTTAATACTTTTAATGTGAAGAATATGCATAATAACATCGGTTACTCTACAGGTGTTTTATACGTATCGCAAAATGACGCTTTTTTTCTTAAACAGACTATATTTTGTGATCACTAAACTAGTAAATTAACTGAACAGTCACTCTAAATGAAGAAGGAGTGTGTAATGACAGGCTCTTACCTTCTGAAGCAGAGCTCTGCGTCTTGCTGAATGATCTCTGGTGTGCTTCAGCATCAGAAATGCTCGCAGATTTTCACACACGTCACACAACGAGGCAGACCCCGCGGGAAAACACACGCGCGCGCGCGCGCACCGACAGAGAGGTGCTGAGAAAGACGCTGTGCGTCATCAGGATTGATACAAAGATCCAGAAACACGTAACAAAAGCAGTTGCAAGATCAGTTTTTTCACGTATATCCCACGATTATTTATGTATATAACATGGTGAATTCTGGTTAATTGGTACATTTTTCTATCAACAAATGGCAAAAAGGTTACGCGAATTTAACTGTACCCTGTTGAAATGATTATTACATGTTTCTTGTCAAATAGTATAGAAATTATATGCTTCTTAGTGAAATATCTTTTTATGCTCCACAGAAGAAGGAAATGTAGGATTGCATGAACATTACGGTGAATAAAAGGAGAATGTTCATTGCTTTGAAAACGACAACTTTAAAACAACATTTGTTTCACTTCTGTTTTCTGTCATTGTTAATATCCTTTACAAACACACTCTCTAAGGACAATTTGCTTATGATGACTAGAATGGTTTCAAAGGTTTTTAATCATCTGAAATCAAATGGTCAAAAGGAAAAATTATGGTTGACAAAATGTACTTTTTTGGACAGTATTTGGAAAGCATGCCGTTTTAATTCCAGCCTAATTTGGTCAAAAATCTTAAAACATCATTTGTAATAAGCCATTTGTTCCAAGCACTCTTGAATACCTTCATTGCATCTATTTTTGATGACTTCATTCAGCAGAGTATTTTGGCAGCATTATGGCATTCGCTTTTCCACCTTAAGACATTTTTAGCTTCAGAAGGAAACTTTCACCCAGCTGGTTTCCACATGACAAAGTTTTCTTTCAGTAAATGTTTAAGAGGTAACTACAAAACTAAACATAACCACTGCTCAAAAACGAATGCAGAATAATTCCAGAAAACAGATTTGTCATTTATAATTCATAGCAGGACGCTCAGTGTAACAGTGACCACAGATCTGGTTAATTGATCCAACATAGTCTCAGCTTTACACCTATGTTTGAAACAATAAATATTTATATAATTCATATAATATATATATATATATATATATATACATATATTTCCATATATGTCTATGTGCATCTTCCACATATTTGTGTTTTCCTGCTCTTGAATGGCATGTCAAACATTCATCGTGTTTCAATATTGTTATTGTATGAAAATATATGAAAATGCATAAGAGAACGTATATACTTAGGATGATGAAACTGTAAACTGGAAGTGGGTGGTTTTTGGCCAGAATACACTGTGGACTACATTTCATGCCAAAAAATCTGGCTGTGCAAGACTTGGGGGGAAAAAACACTGGTCTTATGTCATGAAGACAACTAATTCTCTGACCACAAGACAAAATACGACATTCTAGTTCGGCATTTCAGTACATGCATCACTTCTATATCCAAAAGATAGAGAAATTTTTGTTTTGGGTCGAGGTATGTCGTGTTAATTTTAAAGCATTCCATCAGTGCCCAGAGCCAAAAGTTGGCACAGACATAAGTGGAGGGCCGTAAACACGAGAGAATGCAAACGCTGAGCCTGTAAAAGTTCAATCCACGGGGAGATGAACCGACCACTTCTCTGTAGGGTTTATTGACTCTGGCATGCAACCAATTACATTATACCTCATTCCACTGTATGTCATATCCAAAGATATTCTAGGAAGCTGTGAAGAGGAATGTTATAGGTATTGGCTGTTTTAAGGCAGTTTAGATTATGGTTTGTAATAGCTGAGCTTGACAAAAAAATACAAACACAGGACTTGAGTTAGTGGTTACAACCATCCACAACAACCTATTAATTGCATAGCAGAATAGTTTGAATAGTTTGTATATAGTTTGGCATTGAAGAGGCAACTTATGCAAGAGCAAACAATAGTTGTTTCCTTTTATATCTGCAACTCACATTTTATTTAAAAAAATGGTATAACCTCCCAAAGGATTAGTATGGAAGTATGGAAGCCCGTTTCCGCCACTGTATAAAAAATAAAAAAAAAGCTGCAAAGACTTTGTGAGATTAGGCGCCATATATGATTATTTACATGTTTTTTACTGAATTTGATTGTTTTTACACATTTCTGTGTGTTGTGTTTTTTATAAATACATAAATAATAATAATAATAATAATAATAATTGGCAGCTGTGGTTGCCAGAAAAATATGGAAAAATATCAGTTTAGAGTTTTTGATTGTAAATTACACATTGATTTGTTCTATTTTCTTCTAAAAACTGTGCAATTAACAACATTTTACTGTAAAATTACACAGTTGTTCTCTGTATGTAGTGTTTTTACGGTTAAAATTACACTTGTTATAAGTTATAATATTACACTAAATTATAAGATCATCTCAAAATTCTTCTTTTTCACCTTTTGTGCTCCATACAAGTTTGTAATGACACAAGGATGATCATGAATTTGCTTTTTGAGAGATGTGCTTTTTAAGGACACGCTCTCAGTAAGTAAACGGCACACAACACATCTGACAACTTCAAAGACCCTCTATGTCCACAAAAAAGCGTGAAGACAAAAAAAAAAAAAAAAAAAACATTTGATGTTGCTGTATGCCTGAACTTCACATGTGCTGTTTTTGGGACGCACACATGAGAGCTGAATCTGTTTACAATCAGCGCTCACAAAGACACCTTTCTGCTGCGTTCGTACCTCACAGAAAGAAACACATTCCATTGCGTTAAGCGTTGTTGTTTTTTGGTGTTTCTCAGAGGCACGGTGCACAGGTTTGCTCTTAGAAAGCCGGTACTGTATGTTGGCGACAAGGTCTGATTCATTTCAGAAAACCGAGCCGTGAGGAATTTCTCAGCGCAGCTCCCTGAGGCCGGCGGTTTACTTACTTCCTCGCCTGCTGAAATTGCTGGGGGCAGAGCACAGGGAGTTTAAGAAGCTGTCAGATATCTTTACAGTCTCCTGGGGTCAGATAATCTTATCGTTTTCGTAAATATATGTTATGTTAGTGGCAGGGGTGTGTAAAGAGCACATTTTGGAAGAATCTCTCAGGTAAAACATCACACATGGCATCTATGAAGATTCAATTTGCTGGCTTTTATTGGCCAGTGATTGGCAGAAGACAGTCCTTAAGGAAATGTGTAGCAGAAAACCATCAAGAGGACAGACACATGCCTGCAATCTGGGTTAAATGTCATGGCTCCGAGGCACAATGGTCATATAGGAGAATAAAAACACTGTTCTATGCATTTGGTGTTGCTTTAATGCTCTGTCTCAAGTCTGTTGTTGCCATATCATGTCTGCACCAGCACATTTTGACTTCTCACACTTGCAAAATAACCAAGGAAGCATTTCTTCAGGCTGCTTTTGATTGCTCTAATTGTGATTGGTTCGTTGAGGAGAGGTGCTCATTCCTGCTTGATGCAAAACAGACAAAACAATCCCATAACCATTCAGATCATCTTAGCTATGACACAGCAATGCTCTGGCAGTCTCTCGAGCTATAATGACAGTTTATTTGGCATGCACTCACATTTTAGTTTTTTTAAAGAAAGTGCAAAAATGTAAGTGCAGTGATTTTTTTTTACTGATCTAAAATAAAGATTATTAGAGTATGTTTTACTTGACTTGGAGTATGTTTACAAACTATAGCAGTGTTTCTACTCCAAAAAATAAGTTACTATGCGTTGCTATATATATATATATATATATAATATGTATAAATTAACAGTGAAGGAGAACTTTTGAGTGAAAACTAACTTTTTCTAAACAGTTAAAACAGTAATAATGCAGTTTAAAATTCATGATTCATTTGCATCACTATTCAGACATTTTTCATTTATTAATTTATATTTAAATATATATATATATATATATATATATATATATACGTGTGTGTGTGTGTGTTTTCTATTCTTTTTATAAATAATAATAAATAACAATATTTATTATATTACTAATATTTAATACATTTCTCAAATGTAAGTGTCACATGATCCTTCAGAAATCATTCTAATGATAATTGCTGATGATACGCTGCTCAAGAAATATTTTTGATTATCATGAAGATCAAAACATTTGTACTGCTTCATATTCTTGTGGAAACATTTTGGTGACATTCAAATGAACAGCATTTATTTATTTATTTATTCGGCGAACTCCGAACCCTAATGGGAAGAACCCTAGTGTGGGCAAGAGTTCGGCGTTCGGCTCGTTTACCGTCTGC
>JAUCMU010000074.1:209261-219557 GCA_032275025.1 Enteromius treurensis
TAGACGAAAATTATATATATATATATATATATTTATATTTGTGTATATATATATATATATATATATATATATATATATATATATTAGTTTTTGTCTTTTTGTTTTCTGTATTTTTGAGGTTTTAGCTTTTACTTCTGTTTATTACTTTAACATGCAATAAGCAATTAATTCAGTTTAATAGATCAGCACAATTAATATAGTTGTTATACGTTGTGTTCAAATTATTTTGAAAAGTTTAATAATGAATGATAACTGAATAACTATATCATGCTATTCAGAACTTCAAGCCTGTTTTTCTTGCAAAATCTGCTGCTTTGTTGCTTATATAGTTAGACTGAATGTAAGGCATCATTTACATTTGACTTACAGTATATAACCTCCTCATTTGCAGTATATATAAGCAAAATTACTATATTATTTTTTATTCTATTTGGTCCCTTTTCTTGTTTGCCCAGTTATTTCCAGAGCTGCTTATGTGGTTCAGACAGTGATGGAGATGTTAGTGAGGCCTGGTCTCTGAGGAACCGGCCTCTTTCGACATGATTTACAGGCTAAAATTTACCCTCGCTCCTCCAGCACTCAGGAGTCGCTCATGATTTCACACACACTGGGGTCACTTTATCAAATAGATCATAACAGCAGCACAGGTCATTTAGTCTGATGAGAAATGTTCACATTAAGATCTGATTGATTTCAGATGCAGCTGAGATCATACTAACTCTCTCTCAGAACAGAGTCTCAATTCAATCTCTGGGAGAGGTAATTGATATAAAAAGTTTTGTTTTTGAGATCTACCAGTTTCTGACTGACTAAACCAGCCTAGACCAGCTGTTGACCTGTTGAACTAAAAACCATGTAAAGCCACCACCTGTTTATCTAGAAATATTCATATTTGAATTATTGAGCCATTGTAGTCCCCTGGAAATCGATGTGCAAAGATGCAATGTTAAAAAGCTAAAAAAGGAAGAAAAAGTGCCTCACATTAACAGCTGAAGACAACAGTTGTCTTCATTCACTTGCTAACTTAATCAGAACTGACAGACGTGATAAACAGAGACTTTGACTACTTCTACACGAGCAAAGCAACAATGCAAAGATAAAACACAAATGAGCAAAGTGTTCACAGATTGTGAGATTGTTTTGAGTTTTCAGCTGTAGTGGACAGAGGTTAACATGAATTCATAAGGTTTCTGAAGCAATTAAACGCACCGTTATCTCCCAGGCTCTTTCTCTGAGCTGAAGCACATGAAAAATGCATGAGCCAATCTTCTTCTGCATCTCTTGATAATGTCAACAGTAAGACAGCCCTCTGAAGTTACACGCTGAAAGCTCACAAACATCTGATGTTTGCTAAATCACCTCACCTGAGCTCTGTCGCACAAACTCTGTGATTTTAAATTCACGGAGATCATTTTTAACCATTTTATAGCTCACTTGAGGTTATGCATAAAGTTTTTGCGTAAATGGCTGATGTAGAATAAAGCAGTTAATTTAGATGGTCTAAAATTATTAACAGTGATGTTTGTTAATTAAAATAAAGCTGAAATCCAGGAAAATTGTATTTAAGTAAAAGGAAAGGAAAGGCCAGGTATAGTTTCCCATACTAGGAATGTGATCACACACACACACACACACCCGGAGCAGTGGGCAGCCATTGCTGTGGCACCCGGGGAGCAGTTGGGGGAACGGTGCCTTCCTCAAGGGTCTCACCTCAGTCGTGGTATTGAAGGTGGAGAGAGCGCTGGTTAGTCACTTCCTCCACCCACAATCCCTGCCGGACCTGGGACTAGAAGCCACAACCTTTGGGTTACAGCATGTAGTAATATAAGTTAATTTCAACATTGGCTTATGTATTACTAAAAACACAAGTTAATGCACTGTGAGTTAACATCAGCTAACAATGAACAACTATTTTGTTTTTAACTGACATTAATATTAACATTAACTCGTGATTGTTCGTTCATGTTAGTTATTACATTAATTCATGTTAACAAATTACCTTATTGTAAAATGTTACCATGAAAACTAATGAAAATTGTATAGATCACTTTTAAAAAATAAATATTTGTTGACAATTTGTAATCATGAGCAGTGTTGTTGTTGTGAACTCAAATTAATACAATTAAACCAGCTGCTCATTTATGGTCATTAACCGGTTGAAGCAGGTTTAGATGGTCAGGTGGACTAGAAACAATTCTGATTCCAACCTTGTAGACCACGTGTAGACCATCAACAAACAAGCTGTTCTTTCGCTGGTTTAGATGGTCGGGTGGATTAGAAATAGGTCTGATAGACCACTTGAAATGTAAACCAAGCTATTAGTTATTAGCTTGTCTTTGCTGGTTTAGATAGTTAGACCAGGCAGAACACTTTAGACCAGACGCAGGGAATTAATAGGCTACACTGCAACATACAAAGTCTTTGAAAAAGCAGCCGTTTTGCAGAATAGACATGAAACACCAGTCCTCCCCCAATACCTTTCCCATGCATATGTTTTGAAATTTCAGAGATTGTGTGCTCAAGGTCAGGCTGTGTGCTTGTTGTGGTTATTGAAGTATGCAAAAGTGAACACATCAGCGAAAACTGAATAAAGCAGCAACTGAATGTCCTTATACATATTCAGACTCAGTGGATAAAGAAGTGCAACTTGCCAGAATGGTCCCAGTTTGATTTTTATTGTTAAAATGACCATCAAGAGTTCAGTAATATATAATACAGTATAATCATGTCTGTCCAGTGAATACAGCAATGAAGAAATAGAAAGCTAGTATAGATACGATTATACCAAACTGCTCTTGCGTTATACTGTCTCATATTTACAGGTTTTCAAAAACACTACAAAAGAAGGAAAATAAAAAAAACGATTGTTGGCTTATTCTCACTTATTCAAGTTAAAGTCAACATGCAACGTGAAACCCATTTGATGTCTGTGTCGTGACATATTTTGAGTGAAAGGGAACAAAAATGATTTGATCTATCAGGAACTGATTTCATTTTGATTTCATGTTAACTTTAAGTTGTTTCTGTTGACTGTGGATATATACGAAATACTGAAGGCTACATTGTGTTGAAGTAATTCTACCTGCAGATGTGTGTAGGAGAGAGTGGGGTAAGATGTGTCACCCCTAATCCATCAAACTGATAAGCTGTAAAAATGTTTTGAATATGAACCCTGTTTTGGGGCTGGTTTGTGAAAATCATGTCAGAATACCCTTCAACATGTCTCACTGTGTCACTGAACAAGTATTAGGGTGCGGTAATTAGCAATATTTTGCAGTAAAAAGGTTGTCTGTTGTCAGTACAGTCATAAAAGTATACATTTAAAAATTTGAGTTGCATATAAAATTCCCATCCATTTGAAATACACAGTTGTAACAAACTAATAATCAGTCAAATTATGGCATTGTTTATTATTTGTGACCCTGGACCACAAAACCATAAGGGCCAATTTTTCTAAATGTAGATTTATACACCACCTGAATGCTGATTGAATAAATGTAGGATAGGACATAATTTTTTTACCTTACTTAATGTCCCAATGATTTTCGGCCTAAAAGAAAAATCAATAATTTTGACCCATACAGTGCATAAACATCAGCAAACTTAAGACTGGCTTTGTGGTACAGGGTCACATTTACTATTGCATTTAATATTTGATTTCATTTAAATAATCAAGTTTCCAATATGAATTTGAAACGTGTTATGAAGTTTTTCAGGGGTTTTTATGTTAAAACTGTGTGATCCAAATGTTAATTTAGTTGGAACACAAAAATCAATACAAGTGTAGTTTAGTAATGTGGCCAGTGTGAAGCCGTCATTGTGGGAAAACCTTTGGCCCTAATGCAAAAATACCCAATCGTGAATTTTACCCACAAAACAAATTGCTAAACAGATGTAGATTTGACAACAAGCTGCAGTGCATGCTTATAATAAACAGAATGTTTTCAGCATTGTGTGGACGCTAATATATTTAACATTATTGTTTTCGTTATAGGTATCTTTACATTTTACCCCACTCTCCTATACTTCTCATTCATCGATTTTGCTTGATTGAATTTTAATAAATTAAAAATTACACAATTTAGTAGTTAATATACATAAATTTATAAGAATAGCAACAGTTCTTAGCTCCGCCTTATATTCATATATCATATACTTGAACTATTCTAGCATGTCACCTTTGACCTGAGTGAATTCAGTTGACTTATTTCTGATAGTACTCTAAAATAAAGTAGTCTGTTGTACAGTGACAGTAACATTGAAAAGCATCGTAACTTGTGGCAATTTTCAGAAAGAGAGAACAAAAAAATCCATTCAAAGTCATCACAATCATTGACTATCATCGACTGTAATCTGGCATCCTCGAAAGATCACCGTTAGAAATGTGGTTTTTACACAGTCTGTCGTAGAGTGTGCCGCAGTTTCACTGTTCCTCGGGACACCCCAGAAGCTCCGCCCTCATAGTGATGCGTCCGTACCACGACCACGGAACAATCCGGATGAATCGGGCGTAGATTGGCGGATCCAACACATTCTTTCTGTGTGTTTCGTTGTCAAAGTTTCCTTGGAAGATCTGTCAATGACACAGAAGGACAATGCTGAATCAGGCATTTAAAAGTGCCCATGATGTGGCGGTAAAATAGGTCGTATAAAGCAGACATTTGGCTTTCATACACCCTTCACCTGAGCTCTTTTAATAGCACTTGTTTAAGGACGTCGTTCACAGATTAGTCCTCTGAGAGAATCTATTCCAGTAGACCGTTTCTTATCAGCGCTGTCAGAATAGATTACCCAGCTAACACCACTAACAACCCCGAACCACCACACTCATGACCTTACAGTCTGTGTGTGAGGACAAAACTGTGTCCCTGTGTGTTAAACAAGCAGGAAAAGGGCTATCACATCAAATCTTGTGGCTGAAAAAAACATATTTTTAGGATTGTTTATTTGAAATCATTAAAAATCACTTTACAGTCACTTTTGATCAATGTAATCCGTCCTTGCGTAAAATAATTAATTTCTTTTAAAAAAATCTTTTGAACAGTAATGTATTTATATATGTATTCAATATTGATGCATATTAAAAGAAAATGTACCATGTAGCAACACTGGAAGCCTCAGTCTAGTTGTATCTGTCTAATCAATGTTGAATTATAAAATAGAAATAACTGGCTCTCTTTTCTCCACAGAAGGACTCCTTGTTGGAGTTTTTGTGTACGAGAAAATCTGTCTTCTTGTCAGCTGCTGCCGCTCCGGATGGAAAGCATTGGAGGTGATTCTTCAGCTGAAGGTGGGAGATTGTCATAAAAATGCTGAGAGGTTGAAATTTTTTTAATGCTGATGTCATGTCCTTCATGGATCCTGTGTGAGAAGCTATTCCTTACAATCACTAAGGTGATTTTTTTAAATAAAAGACATCTGAATAAATACTTTATATACTTTAGAATACTTTATAAATATTAAATACTTGAATGAAAAAAATGATGGCATCTCCCTCAAATGTTCATATACACAGCAAGCATCTTACCTTATCCTTCTGTTGTTTCTCATCCTGATATATGAGCCATTTCTCTCCATCATTACTGAACGCCACTTTATAAGAACCCACAAACTGCACATGCCCGAAATCTTTTGCTCCTTGGGTAATAATTCCTGTGATTTTAGTGGTAATCAGCAAATCCACCTAGTGATAATGAGAGAGAGAGTTTATTAAGAAAAAAGGAAAATCTGTAATCTAATAAGGTGCTAATAAGTTGCCAAAAGCTCAAAATATAGAGAACATTATCATTAAAATTGTCCATATTGAAGTTCTTAGTTCTGTCAGCCAGTGAGTTTATATAATTTATCACAGTTTTCATGGAATGATGGAAATGGGCTTCTATTGTAAAGCATGTGGTGTCATGAAATCAAAGATAGATTACAACAGCAATAAAATGCCAAAAAGCAAAAAGTAAGACTGCAGATGATCAGAAATAGAAACAGGGCATCCAACATCAGACACTTGCCATGTAGACAGCTCTGCTCATGCCTAAAAGTGTCATTGTAAAGTAGGTGATACCTCTGCAAATGACTAGAAAGGTGTCTGAAGGTAAAACAAATCTCACACCTGCTTTAGTGTGGCTGTCTCTCAACCTGTTATCTGTTTAATACAGCTGGAATTCACTGCCCTTCACGGAGTGATGGACGTCAGACTAAATCACAGCCCTCGTCTGCACTGCACTTCTCCTCGGAGGACCGGAGTTAATCAGCGCCACTGACGTGACAGGAACGTCTTCAGACCGCTGGATTTTGTAAGTCTATTACTTTAGGGGTATTACAGGATTTCAAGGCTGCTGTAATTAACTGTTCTGGAGCTTCTTGTTTTTGTTAAAACAGCCAGTCCTGATTAATGAACTTGGCTTCTATTAAAATAAGCCGTGCCTAATAAAAATAAGATGACATGATGCTTAAAGGCCTGAGAAAACAGCTTCTCTAAATTCACCACAGTCTAGGCATTTGTGCGTGGTTAGGGTTGGCAAAATTCAGAATTAATAAATTGAATTGGCCACACCCACACAGGGTCTGTTTATGTAAATACTTATGATAAATTATGATAAATTACAGTAATTTAGACTATTTATCCTTAGTTATTTAGGCACCATTACTGAAATCATTTTGATCATTATCATGTGACTAATTATAATAATAATAATAATTATTCGAATAAGTCTATTTTTAACCAAGCATTACAAATAATTAATATAACCAATTAATTTTACAGCAGTATATTGTTTTCAGAACTCTAAAATATTATGACATTAAAATGTTCATTATTTAATACATAATGTAGTGAATTCAAATGTATTAAATATAGTGAGAAAGTTAATATGTACTTAGATATTTGTAATTTATTTTTTAAATGTTAGTATTTATATATATATATATATATATATATTGTATAATATTGTAATGTTAAATAAATGATAAAAATATAATTATAAAAATAAATATGTCTTCTTAGATGGGAAAAACATATTAGTCATTATATAATAAATATTAAACTTGCCATTTTAAATATTATATAACTGAATGTTTCTGGAAACATCTTATTTTGATAACATTTATGCACTGAAAAAAAACTGTTGTAAAAAGTTGTTAGTAAATAGCACATTTATTGACACAGAATGGCAAATAACGCCCTTGGTTATATATTGTTGCGAGGCGAGCTTCCGTGGCTCTGTCAGACCGGCATCAGCGGGAACTATCTCCCGAATATTAGTTCCTACCCGGACCCGTTTGACCCACGAACCTCTGGGATTTCCCCCCCAGGTGTTTGTTATTATCTCCGCTATTTAAGGAAGCGGTTCTGCTTCGTTCTTTGCGAAGTTTTGTTCTAGCAGCATCACTAAGCGTTCTCTCAGTTGGATTATTTGGATTTTCTGGACTTTGACTTGGATTGTTTATCGACCTTGATTTCTGCCTGTTACCCCGACCATTGCCTGGACTTCTCGTTGCCGAACTCAGCCTGATACCCCGATCTCTGCCTGCCTCTGGTATTGTCTCTGTCTTTTGTCTTCCTGTGCCCGTTTGCTCCTGTTTGACCATTGCCTGTACGACCACTCTTTTGTTATAATAAAACGGTGTGCAAATGGATCTACCGCCTACTGAGTCTCCGTTACAGATATTAATTTTTAAAGTAGTCCCTAAAATAGTATTTTCTTGTAAAACTTACTCCAGTAATCTTGAATAATCATATTTTACAGCACAGACAATTCATATTAAGCAATAATATTTAGGCATATTATTATAATCTACAGCTGTTTTATGAATATTTTTATTTAGTTTCCTGTTCTCTGAATAGGACACAACTGTGCAGTCAGGACAGCCTCTCTCTCGCTGTATTATTCTTTTATGAGGACTCGGGTTCTGCTTCCTGACCTAGACCGATGTGAGCAGCATCCACAGCAGCTCTGCAATCTCAGAGGAGCGTTTGAGCGGCCGGCTCGGCTCTGCAAGCATGCAGGTGTAATATAATATATACATTAGCCTGTTCTCTTGGATCGAATTTCCCAATCTCAGTTCAATGGCAGCAGAGTCAGCCATTTAATGACATCACGGCTCTCGGGTCTGAGAACAAGCTCAGATTTACAGCAGACGGTTTAGTTAGATTAGTGATGTTTGGTGGTATGACATTTACCAACAACCCACCCTGTGTCAAATTCAGCCCACTTGGAGCCTAAATGATACCATTGGTTGAAAAAACTTTTGTGATATGGTATGACCTACTGTATTTGGTACCCAATTAATCCTAAAATCACCACATATATTCTCTGGTTGCCTTATAATACTGTATGTTTTTCACTCTGAACACCATCACTGTTTGACATTTTTACCTCACTTAGAGGCTGAAACTAAACAGGAAAGTTTCTACAGCTGCACTAAGTCGTGAATATTTAATAAGGCATGCATTGTTTAGTTCATGATAAATAACTCATCATAATATTCAAGGGTATTTGGCATTGCATCTCCTGGGCAGAGCTTTATAACTCAGTATTAATAGTGTTCTTAACTCTTAAATTTAAATTTTTTGTGTCCTTTGCAGCACAATCTTATTATCTCAAATTGCTGCAAAATACCATACACCATGCTATATATCTATCTATGTATATATATATAAATATATATATATTTATATTGTCATCAGTGTCACATATGCTGATTTGATGCTTGAGAAACATTACCTATTATTATCAATGTTGAAAACATTTACTGCATATTTTGATGCATAGAACAAAAACATTAAAACAACAGAATTTATTCGAAATAGTATGGAAGCCCGTTTCCGCCACTGAATAAAAAATAAAAAATGTTATTGCGACTTTTTGTCCCACAGTCGAGATATAAAGTCACAATTGTGAGATATAAAGTCAGAATTGCGTGATATACTGTAAGTCACAGTTGCGAGATATAAAGCTATAATTGCGTGATATAAAGTCAGAATTGCGTGATATAATGTCAGAATTGCAAGATTTAAAGCCACAATTGCGAGATATAAAGTCACAATTGCGTGATATAGTCACAGTTGTGAGATATAAAGTCACAATTGCGCGATATAAGTCACAATTGCGTGATATAAAGTCAGAATTGCGAGATATTAAGTCACAATTGCGTGATATAAAGTCAGAATTGCGAGATATTAAGTCACAATTGCGTGATATAAAGTCATAATTGCGAGATATAAAGTCATAATTGCAAGATATTAAGTCACAATTGCGTGATATAAAGTCAGAATTGTGATATTTAAAGTCACAATATCGTGATATAAGTCACAGTTGCGAGATATAAAGTCACAATTGCAAGTTATAATGTCAGAATTGCGAGATATAAAGTCACAATTGCGTGATATAAGTCACAGTTGCGTGATATAAAGTCAGAATTGCGAGATTTAAAGTCACAATTGCATGATGTAAAGTCACAATTGCGAGAAATAAAGTCACAATTGCGATATAAAGTCAGAATTGCGAGAAATAAAGTCACAATTGCGAGTTATAAAGTCACAATTGCGAGATTTAAAGTCACAATTGCGAGATTTAAGGTCACAGTTGCGTGATATAAAGTCACAGTTGCGTGATATAAAGTCACAATTGCGAGATATAAAGTAACAGTTGCGAGATATAATGTCAGAATTACGAGATTTAAAGTCACAATTGCGTGATATAAAGTCACAGTTGCGTGATATAAAGTCACAATTGCGTGATATAAAGTAACAATTGCGAGATATAAAGTCACAATTGCGAGATATAATGTCACAATTGCGTGATATAAAGTAACAATTGCGTGATATAAAGTCACAATTGCGAGTTATAAAGTCACAATTCCGAGATTTAAAGTCACAATTGCGTGATACAAAGTCACAATTGCGAGTTATAAAGTCACAATTGCGAGATTTAAAGTCACAATTGCGTGATATAAAGTCACAGTTGCGTGATATAAAGTCACAATTGTGTGATATAAAGTCACAATTGCGAGATATAATGTCAGAATTGCGAGATGTAAAGTCACAATTGCGTGATATAAAGTCAGAATTGCGAGATATTAAGTCACAATTGCGTTATATAAGTCAAAGTTGTGAGATATAAAGTCACAATTGCGTGATATAAGTCACAGTTGTGAGATATAAAGTCACAATTGCGTGATATTTAGTCACAATTGCGTGATATAGTCAGAATTGCGATATTTAAAGTCACAATTGCGTGATATAAAGTCAGAATTGCGAGATATTAAGTCACAATTGCGTGATATAAAGTCATAATTGCG
>JAUCMU010000074.1:230219-243531 GCA_032275025.1 Enteromius treurensis
TTCAGGGATCGCTAGGACGGGTGTCGGCTCCTCAAACCGTAAGACCTGAACCGACTGGGCTTGAAACAGCCCTTTAGCTGCAAGCCCCTTAGCCCTTTAGCTGCAAGCTGGCGATCGCTTTTCAGCGGATACACGACTCGAAGCAGGAATACATTCAAAGGACATTTATTAAAACAAAAAAGGAAGAAGCAGAACAAGCAGAACCCCGAAAAACAGAGTAAACATCAACGACAAACAATGAGAGTGTAAACAAACACAAAGAGCGCATGTGGAACAGAATGACAGATAAACATAACATCAGTCAAAGCCTATGGCGTGTCTTCCAGATGCGAGAAACAACAACAAAAGACATACAGGAGGGAGTTGGCTAGGAGGTAGAACAGTTTACATGGGGGGAGGGATGGTGGGAATGCCGGATGGCGGGAACACCTTCCAAGGCGGAGCAGGCAGCGGAGACTTCCACCTGGATGGAGCAGACAGAGGATCCGTCCTCCAAGGCAGAGCAGACGGTGGGGATGCCCACCTGGGCAGGTCAGACGGCGGAAACTTCCTCCAAGGTGAAGCAGATGGTGGAGCAGTCCACCTGGGCCTACCAAACAGCAATGATGCTCTCCTGAGCCATGCAAACAGTTCATGTGCCCTCCAGGGTGGTGCAGATGGCGGGGAAGTCCACCTAGCCGGCGTAGATGGAGGTGATGCCCACCAGCGCAGAGCAGACGGTGGAGAAGCCTTCTGAGGCGGAGCAGGCGGTGGAGAAGCCCACCGAGGCGGAGCAGGCGGAGGAGACTTCCTCTTGGGCGAATCACTCGGCGAGGAAGCCTTCCAGGGTGGATCAGGTGGTGGGAACGCCCACCTGGGCGAAACAGTCAGCAAGGCCATCCTCCAGGGCGGAGCGGATGGCAGCAGAGCCCTTCTGGTTCGGCCAGACAATGAAAACACTCTCTTGAGCCGTACTGAAAGACATTGCGCCCTCTGGGACCACACTGACAGTGAACGCGGCCTCCTGCAACCAACAGTCAGTGATAATGCCCTTCTAGACAGACCAGACTGTGAATGGGCCCTTTGAAACCAGACAGACAGTGAAAACGCTCTCCTGGGTGGAACAGACTGACTTTGCTCCCTCGGTGCCTGAACCGATTGAGAATTCCCCTCTTGGCCCACCGGAAGGCAACTCAGAGGCCTCCAGGGTTTGAGCAGCCACCATTGGGGTCTCTGGAGACAGTGCGGTTGATACCGACATCTCCAGAGGAGGTGCAACCATTGGGGGAACCCAATGGAGTCTCTGAGTCATATACAGGCTCTGACGGCCTGTGCCACGGGACCTCACTATCTTTACCGAGCTCAGGTGATTGTGAACCTGGATCACAGACCTGGTCTGGAGGATACGGCCACTCTGGTTCAGGATCACAGACAGCGTCTGGCGGATCTGGCCACTCTGTTTCTGGATCATAGACAGCGTCTGGCAGATCCAGCCATACAACACCCAAATCGCAGACCAAAATTTTGGAATACGGCTCCTCGTACCGTAAATCGGGAGTGGGACCCGTTACTGACTGGCTTGAGACCATGAGGACCTTCTGTAGCTTCCCAGGCAGTGTAACCGGGACAAATGGGAAATGGCACGACCCCTCGTATCGTGCTACGGGAATAGGACCATTACTGAATCGCTAGAAATCATGAGGGCCTTCGACAGCTCGTTAGGCTGTGTAATTGGGACTGGTTGAGCTGAACAAGACCCCTCTCGTTGTGCTGTGATGTTAGAACCCGTCACTAGCTTTTCAGGGATCGCTAGGACGGGTGTCGGCTCCTCAAACCGTAAGACCTGAACCGACTGGGCTTGAAACAGCCCTTTAGGCTGTAACCCCGGGCCCAACTGGGCTGAACCCCAGTTAAACACGGCCCCTGTCGCCGTGAAACGGGACTGTAACCCGTTTTTTTCCGGTTTGAGAACCGCAGGGGATTTTCTTGGTACTGGCAACTGCACTGGTGGATCTGACACCACGGGCATTTTGCGCGGTGCTGGCAACCACGCAGGTTGATAGGTCTCAGCAGACTCGGCCGCCATTGTGAAAGCCAGCTCGAATATAGAAGCGATCTTTCTTTCCTCGTCCAACGAAGTGATCGCAGGTGGCGGATTGTACCAGCTGGCGTGACGAGGCAATTTCGGAGGTGGACCTCGTCGGACTGCGAGACGGCTACCAGGCAATTGAATCGGCGGATGCGGACCGAAGTCCGTGAATATGTGCGCGTTCGCTGGGGAGAACGCCATCTTCACTGTGGTTCGTCGTTCTGTCACAAAGTGCAAGCTGACAATCGCTCTTCAGCGACTCAAAGCAAGAATAAATTCAAAGGACATTTATTAAAACAAACAAGGAAGAAGCAGAACAAGCAGAACACAGACAAACAGAGTTAACTCGACGAACAATGATACAGGACTCAGGGACACCTGGATAAACACGGCTGGCAGGGGATGAAACACTAATGATGAAGGAGGGGTTACAAATGGGAGACACGAGGATGCAGAGTGTAAACAAACACAAAGAGCGCATGTGGAACAGAACAAGCAGAATGACAGGTAAACATAACATCAGGCAACGCCTACGGCGTGACAATAGTTTTATTTCATATTTAATTGTGTTGTGTGTGTGTATATAATATATACTGTAATATGATTTAAAGTAAATATATAAATTATAAAGTAAAAAATTGTATTTAAAAGTTTATTAAAATGTTTTTACAAAAATGACCTTAAAGTGTTTGTGTGCATGTGTTTGTGTACAGAATTTAATGATATAAAATTAAACTTTTTTTTTTCTTATACACAGATAAGTTTTCTTATAATTAAATTATTGAAATAAATGTCTCTAAAAATGACAAAGTTTCTTACTGTGTTGGCAGTGGACACCATCGAAGCCAAGCGGACATCTGCACACATAGCCGACAAAAGTGTCTCCACGGTAGGTCTCACTGAGTTCACACACCCCTCCGTTGTGACAGGGGTTCGGCCGGCAGGGCCCTGAATGACAGAAACACACAGTATCTGAAATCTGCAGGCTTCATTAAAATCCTGCTAGAGTTTCTTGCAAGTTGATGTGTAAGTGAACTTGATGCTCACTGCGCTTGATGACATGCTCTTTCCCCACACCGTCATTATTATTTCATGTTTTTCAGCTCAGCCTGAACATCACACTAAACACTGCATTAGCTATAAAAGACGACTCCAGAAAGTGTGAGTTTCTAATGAACGCTAAGCAGATGTTTAAATATGAATTAACTAGTGAATGGAAATCGGGGCTGACATCATTTATGTTCACGGTTCATAAGCCGAACATGAGCCATCTGTTTAATATGCCATTCATATCTAGAGTCTCAATGAGCTCTTGAACCTTTCTTAAAATGAGGAATACAAGCCATTAAAACAGGCTACAAATAAACAAACTCACCAATTACAGATTGCTCTTCCCAGCCCGATGCTGCTGAAAAAGCAGAATGCACAATTGGTGAGATTCTGACATATTATATCAGCACTAATACAATATATAAAAATGCAAGAATAAAAACATTGTATTCACTTCAAAGAGGAAAAAAATGAAAAATATACATTTTCATATGATAAAATACACAATATACAACACAGAGAAACACCACCACTAGCAACACTTTCATAAAGATTTTTTCCAGCTGATGAATGATAAAAACACTGACAGCCAATCAGAGTCCACCTTTAAAGAGCTTGAACATTTAAAGCACAACAGGGTGTTATTGTGTGTTATGATAAAATCATTATTGATTTTTAGTGATCTTTAAATGTTCTATATTTACAAACCAAAACTCTAATCTAAAGAATATACGGTTACACTTTTGATAGTCCACTTTAGACATTCTTCTAACTAGGAGTAACTACAAGTCAACTACATGTCAACTAATTGTCATTAATTTGTCACTACATGTCTACTAACTTTCATTGTAGCCTGTTAGGGTAGATGTAGGGTTAGTTAAGTTGACATATACTTGCAAAGTTTCTGATAGTCGGTATGTCATGGACACATCAAAATAACCTTTTTTGAAGATATTAAGCAGACAGTCTACTCTAATGACAGCTAGTTGACATGTAGTTGCAAAATGACTTACTGTTAGAAGAATGTTTAAAGTGGATCTTTGAAATAAAGTGTTCCCGAATATGTCCATATTCAATTTAGTATTCATTCTAACTTATACTAAGTCTATTTATTGGTGTCTACAGTTCTGTGAAGGACCTTTAAGATCATTGAAACCTTTTCAGTCCACAAAAAAGTTATTTAGTTGCAAAATTGCTTCCGTTTGTCACCACATTTTACACACTAAGAAATAAGTATATATGGCTTTTACAAACTGTTTACAGAAAGGTCCTTTAGGGAAATAAAATAGTTCTTTATTTTAGGGTCTATGGAATGCCATAACTCAATATAATTCTTGATAAGGATTCTTTGCTGAATTTAAGTATCATTGGAGAAGATTTACATGTAAGCTCATGAATGATATGTAGTTACATAATGAAACAGAAGAACCATTTTTGGTTCCCCAATGAACCTTTAAGTGAAGAGTTCCTAAAAGGTATTCTAAAGAACCTTTTGTCCAGGAGAAAGGTTTTGTTGACGTTATACGTTGGTTCTTTATGGAACCATAGATGCATAGGCATACTCTTAATAAAGATCAACTCAGATAAACATAGTGTATCACTCCATTCATTTTAAATCACAAGAAAAAAAATCTCATGGATTCTTAATTGGTTCCTTAAATCCAAACTCACAAGCAACATTTTCATCAGCTGGTGTACCGGGACAGTCTGCATCGTTCTCACACGGAACCGGTTCACATACTTCACCTACAAAACATGAAGAAATATAAACAGGAAATGAGCAGATCTTCTTTCCCAAAGACAAGTCACCTCTACAGTTTGGGGAAAGTATGTGGCAGAATGATGCACGAGAGTTTGTGATGCTACATCCACAGCCACACTGTCATTTCGGTCTGAATTATTAAGCCACAGGAATCTGGAGAGGAACTTTTGAGTGTTTACACAGGTGTCTGTGTCGGCCAAACTTTTCAGATTCTTAAAGATGCGGCGCAGATGTTTGGCGATGACAGAATGCAAGGGCTTCAGAAGTGTGTAAGGTTAAGTGAGGTGGAAGATTAGAGAAAATCTTTTGTGTTAGGAAAGAAACACGGCTGACGGAGCTTTCTTGTTTCACACTGATCTGACACAACCTGAGGGCATGAAACTCACAGTGGATTATAGCAGCGTGCTATGTGCTGCTTTGTGCTTTCCAGTACAATGAATTTCACACTGCCATCATATTTGTTGTGTTACCTGCATTGATACAAAAACACTGGCACTGGAAACTTATGGCCATTTGATTATGAATAACACAGTGAACCAGGAAGGAAATTAATGACTCCTCAAAGCTTACAGGTTTAAAGTACTGAGTATCTATCAATCAATCAAACTTCATTTAAATAGCACTTTAAAAACACTGAAGTGGGCCAAAGTGCTGTACAGACAAATAAAATAGAACACTAAGATTTAAAAATAAGACAAAATACAGCTAAAACGCAGTAAGAGACCATAGAAATCTAAAATAAATATAAAATATCAACATCAGGTGTCAAACGCCAAGGTAAAAAGACTCATTAAAGACATTTATAATGTTGCAAAATGTTTCTTTTTAAATAAATGCTGTTTGTTTGAATATTCCTGAAGTTGTAGCAGACGTATCAGCAAACAACAGGTTTGCAAATAAAACAGCTCTAATGAGTAATGTTACAACATAACAACACTAACCCATGCAGGTTATTCCTAATGAAACTCAGTGACAGTCCAAACTGAGTCATTCTATGTAAAGGTCAGCCAGAGATGCACAGTATGACATTTAACATGATCACATTGGCCTCGGCTATCTAAAACACAAGACGATCTTTCAGGCTCGCAGATGATAAGAGTGTTTAGATTGTGCAGATGACCTCTGGATCACCTTAAAATAGAACCAAACAAATATCCCAGCTCTTAACAGCTCTGTACCATGCACACATTGTCAAGTGTCAAGCAGCTGTGCTTGCATTAATGTCATATTTAATTGAACGTCTGTTAGAGGGCGCTGATAAAATCATATGCCCGAAATAACCCGACATCTCATTATCATCTCCCTCATGAATTATATCTGAGGACGTTTGAATAAAAAACACTGAAGTGATGCTGCAGATGTCCGAGCTGTGATGTAACGCACCAAACGTTGCCTGGAAGTTCTGATGCGTGTTATAAACTTGGTTCTATGCAAATGCGAGATGCATGTTAAACACACAAGAGTTGTGTTCCGTGAACTCACCCGCGGATGTCGGATGTGGGATGGACGCGCCAATGCGGACGACCAGGAACAAAAATAAAGGCACCATCGCGGGGAAACTTGTGTGTGCTCGCTGGTTCTCCTGTGCAGCCTCGATGCGTCCCGTGTTTCAGCTGCGATGCAGATCTAATGGCACAGAGACTCGCAGTGAGGATGTGATGCTGTGACTCCGAGCAGTGATGCTGCTGCTGCTGCTGCTTCTTACTGCAGTGATGAAGATGATGATGGAGACTCGACACTGGCAGGATTCACAGCATCGTTGCAGACGCACCCACTAATCCATTCATCCTCAGAAAAACTCAACTTTTATTTTTTAGAGTGCGTTGAAATGTTGCTAATTGTAAAGAAATGAAACAAACTAATAGAAACATGGGCCCTTTTCATTTGACTTTCTCTATCCCTGACTGCCACGTGAAAAATTTAAAATGTTTAATGTCTCATAAACACACTATAATATTGCATCTCTCTTTTTACGATTATTGCATTAGGCGACCTGAAAAAAAAATCGTCTTAAATCGTATATAATCATGGTTTTCCTCATGGGTGCGCTTAATTATTATAAAAAAAGGTTTATTTATTAAACATATGTTATAGCTACTACTTCATATAGGGTACTCATATATTTACATAGATGTTTATGACTTGAAAAGTTGTGTGTGTGTCTGTCGCCCTCTGTAGGCCCAAAAGAGTAACGTTTAGTTACAGCATTCGACAATGATATTCATTCCTCCTCGAATTAATTTATCGTTTCAACCTGATTAATGCGCATATTTGGCATAGATTGCTTTTAATATGTCTAATACCGATAAAATATTCAGTAAAAAAAATAATATTTCCTATAAAACAATTTCCATAGTTATTTTGTCTTTCGTCTTCTTTGTTTTACATTAATACTTCCACCGCTGCCTTAAAAAAATAAACAATGTTGGACAAAAATGTCGATTATTTTTTTTATGATGATTTGGCTGTAGAATAACTATTTGGCAAAAACTTGTTACCATGGCAGTTTTTTGTGAGTCGGCACAAAACGGGCACGCGCCTTAATGCAGTCAGGAGCGCGGCGGGCGGGCTCACGCTAGGTGGGAGTGTTTTGAGGGGCGCAAGGGCTGCGCGAGACTTCACAACACAACTCTCAACATGAAACTAGCCAAAGTGAGTGTAACAAAAGTAACGCAAAGCTTCCTTAACATCATCTTTAACATCTCTTCCCAACTATTTAACGCTCCCGCCTCACTGGAAACAAGCCTTAGCGCTCAACTAACCTCAAACGCTGGACTTTTGTGAGGTCAAACTTGGCCAGAACCAAACTAAGCTAACGAGCTAACGCACATAGCCGTCATTTGTATACAGATTTAACTATTCTGTTTACTCTTGTTCTAGGCGAAAATGCAGTTCCTCATAATAGATCTGATGTTTATTCTCTGAAAAAAAAAATAAGATCGTGTTGTGATTACAAAGGCAAAAATGCGCTAGCGTCATGTGTAAACAAATATACTTCTAAAAAGCACATCACAGTATTTTGAGTTTTTCTAACTGTGATCGTCCTTGTTTTCCGATTAGGAGAAAAGCAAGCAATGAAGACCTGAAGCTGTCTGTCTTGTGATAGACCCAAACCACCGCAGTGAATTAGAGAAAACTCTCCTAATTAAAGGTGTAGTTGTGGGTTTCAGGAGGGGAAACCCTCCTGAACACTGTCAGCTTTCATTGTCAACTTCCTAGGGTGACAATGATGGCAACCCATGGTGGCAGTGAGGAGTCTGATCCCTTTTCGGTGGTGACCCGGATAGCTGGGACAGGAGGAGATGGGACCACGCATTTGCCAGCCTGTCGTAGTCAGGGGATTCAGATCTCTGACCTGGGCTCAGCTTTGTCCATCCATACCACGGTTTTACCACCTAAACAGCCTCCCGGGGTCACATATTCTGTACTTGGAAAGGATCCAAGACCAGAAACGGTCATGTTTGCCTCAAAGGCAGGTGATATTAGTGCTGGACATGTTATATTGGGGTCTTTTTCAGAAGTTGGGAGGGGGATGTCAGATCCTCCACATGAAGGCGCTGTTGGTCAGACACCATCCTCATCGCTGAGTCCTGAGGTGTGCCTGGCGGCTCCTTCGTTTTATCCGCTGGGCATCGTTGAAGAAGGTGATGCTCTGGATGTGCAGGAAATTGGAGAGGATGAGGAAGTTGTTTTAACCCTCAACGCACCTCCTACTAATCAGTGAGTCATGTTATATGACATTATGAATCCCATGAGCGTTAGTTCACTCAAAATGTAATGAAGTTGGTAACTTGACAGGTGGTATCATGGGAAGCTGGACCGGATGATCGCAGAGGAGCGTTTGCTTCAGGCCAGGACAGCTGGCAGCTACCTTATCAGGGAGAGTGATCGCCGACCCGGCTCATTTGTGTTGTCTTTCTTTAGCATGACCAACACAGTCAGCCATTTCAGGTATTTGTTTGTCTGTTATCGTTCTCTGCAGCTTCAGAATAAACCCATGTCTATAAACTGAACTAATCACTAATGATCATGGCACGTCCTTATTTGCAATGTGCTCACATTTTAATCTGAAAGGTTTGTGCCTAGATAATGAGATGTATCTGTGACCTGAGGTAATGAATGTTTGCAGGATCATCGCCATGTGTGGAGACTATTACATTGGAGGCCGTCGCTTCTCCTCTCTGTCGGATCTGATCGGTTATTACAGTTACGAGTCCTGTCTGCTGAAAGGAGAGAAGTTGATATCCCCAGTCGCTCCTCCAGAGGTATACATTCAGTTTACACATTTTTGTAGTATTTGTTGACAGAAAAATTAACTGGTATTGTTTTGTAAGCCTGTTGAAGACCGCAGGAGGGTGCGAGCGATTCTACCGTACACCAAAGTGCCTGAAACTGACGAGATCAGGTCATTTGATTTTATTTTTATTTTCGAACACATACTATATATAATATAGTGCTGTCAAACAGTCAATCACACCCAAAATAAAAAATTTTGTTTACATAAAATAAATGGTGGGGGAGGTGATGAATCGCAATTATGTGTCTGACAGCACTAAAATAAAGTTTGGGGTCAGAAAGTTTTAAGAAATAAATGCTTTTGTTCAGCAAGGTCTCGTAGTATTAATTTAAAGTGACAGTATAGAGATTTGTAATGTAATTTAATTTAAAAAAAAAAAAGATTGTTTCTACAAAAATATTAACACAGACCACCTCTTGTTGTTTTTTTGTTCTTTAGATGTCAAGCATATAAAATGTTTCTTAACTTACGTCATAGGAATAAATGACATGCTAAGTTATGTTCGAAAGTTTACTTTATTCGACTTGTGCTCACAGTTTCTTCAAAGGGGACACATTTATAGTTCATAATGAACTGGAGGACGGCTGGTTGTGGGTGACCAATGTCCGAACAGATGAGCAGGGTCTAATAGTCCAAGACCTGGTGAAGGAAGTGGTAAGTATAAACACTGTTTAGAATAAAAGAAAAAAATATGTCCATAACTGGATGCATAGCTATTACAGTATTATGACTCTATTGACACATTCACAGGGGCGTGAAGAAGACCCACATGAGGGGAAGGCGTGAGTTTGATTATTTTGCTATAACTCCTTGTTGAGTGGTGTTCGTTTCCACTAGTAGCACAAACTTTATACTGCGTAAAATTAATAGTAAAATGTGATTCAATTCATGCCCAATCTGCTCAACATTATTTAGCTGGTTTCATGGCAAGATCAACAAGAAAGAGGCTTACAACCTACTGATGACAGGTCAGAAAAATGTTAAAGAGCAATAAACCATTAAGGGTTACACCTGCTTAATTCCTGTAATCGCTCTCCCCAGTTGGGCAGGTGGGCAGTTTTTTAGTGCGCCCGTCTGACAGCACACCTGGAGACTACTCGCTGTACTTCCGCAACACCGAGGCCATCCGGCGCTTCAAAATCAGCCCCACTCCTAGCAACCAGTTTATGATGGGAGGCCATTACTACAACAGGTAAATGCGATTTGGGAGCGTTTTATGGCTTTTGGAATGGATAAAATGGATCATGCCTCATATTGCTTGTGTTTTCTTGGTTTTGTTTATACAGCATTGATGACATCATTGAACACTACAGGAAGGAACAGATAGTTGAGGGCCACAACCTTGAAGATGCTTTATCTGTACAAGTATGTGCAAAAAACGTTTTTAGAACTTTTTTATGTTATTATGTGAATGATTTGAAATGTGTGTGTTCATCAGCACCAGGAGCAGGTGCTTACTGACTCCATCGAAGGCAAAGAAATCTACAACACCATCCGTAGAAAGACCAAGGACGCTTTCTATAAAAACATCGTGAAGAAAGGATACGTCCTGTTCAATAAAGGTATCGCCAGCATTTCAGTGTAGTTTTACATTGAAGACATTATCAAAATCATTTTGCTTAGATACTAGTCTTGTGTCTTTTATAGGAAAAGGAAAAAGATGGAAAAATCTTTATTTCATCCTTGAGGGAAATGATTCCCAGCTGATCTACTTTGAGAGTGAGAAACGAGCTACTAAACCAAAGGGTTTAATCGACTTGAGTGTGTGTTCGGTGTACGAGGTCCATGACAGCATGTTTGGCAGGTTCGTATTATGCACTGATAACACTTCAACTTTAGATAAGTGTGAAATACATTTAGCTTTTTTTTTTTTTCTGCAGGCCAAACTGTTTCCAGGTAGTTGTACAGCACTTTAGCGAGGAGCAGTGTATGTTTTACTTTGCTGGAGAGACCCCGGAACAAGCTCAGGTACTAGCAATCCTATGTCATTTATAATTATTGTAATAATTATGTAAACTATAACTGTAATATTATAATACTATATAAACAACTATTTTTATTATGTATGAATTTACACATATACAGAATATATTTTGAAAGTATGTATATGTATATATGTATATTCACAGTTATATTACGTGTACTGTGCATATTTATTTTGTGTATATATAAATACATTTTGAAAATATTTACATATTTATATTCATATAATTTATTTAGAAATACATTGAATATACAAATATAACATATTTTTCTGAAATATATTCATGCATGTGAGTGTCTTTTTATATGTACATAATAAATATACACAGTACGCACACATATATTATGTAAACAAAAACTTTTATTTTGGATGCAATTAATCATTTGACAGTTCAAATCGGATTCAAAATTAATACTATGATCTGTTTGGCTGTAATATCATCATCTTTCATCTTTCGTGAGGATAGAAAACCTGCTTTTGAAGAACACTTTATTCAATTTATTCTTGTTCATTTCTTACACCATTCAATGGCACAGGACTGGATGAAATGTCTGCAAACCTTTTGTAATAACCTTAGGAAACCCAGCCAGCCGTGCTCAAACAAACGTCTGCGTCAGGTAAACTCTGTCGCTTCCTGTTGATCAGTGTCATATGCTGTACATCTGTGTTACTCCCCATGTGTTACTCACACGTATCTTTACAGGTCAGTAGTTTATTTCTAAATGTTGAGGAGGCTCACCACCTTCCAAGTAAACATTTCACAAATGCCTACTGCAACATTTACCTGAACAGCATTCAGGTAGCAAAGACCCATCCCCGGGAGGGCCAAAACCCTGTGTGGACAGAGGAGTTCATTTTCGAGTAAGCCGCTTCCTCAGATATCGATAGCAATTCTAGAAATTGAACATTTTTATTAATGCTTCCTTTTTGTTTCCTGCAGTGATTTATCCAGTGAAATCAACAGGTTTGAAATCAGCCTGAGCAACAAGACGAAGAAAAGCAAAGAGAATGATATTTGTACGTTCTTTTTTTATTACTTCATGCTCAGACTTTCAAAAAGTTTTCAAATAAAGAATAAAGTCCGCTCTTCTCCCACAGTGTTTATGTGCTGCCCTCTGTGTCGGCTACAAAGGGGTCAGATGATTGACGAGTGGTTTCCTCTGAGTTCCCACGTGCCTCTGAAGAACATGGCACCCAGCTCACTCCGGCTGAGAGTGCGCTACTCTGTGGAGAAGATCATGCCTGTGGAGGTGTACAATGAGTTAAAAGAGGTTGGCTCCTTACATGAGTTGATGTATAAAAGTCAACAACAGTTGGCTAGTAACTCCCTCAGAAATGACAAAATATTGCATTTCAGACAAAATATTAGAATATACCCATGCTGATGAAAGTGCAATTATTTATATTGGGGAAAAAATGCTGATGCAAGAAACTGAGGAATCAATGCAAAAACCTGAATATCATTTTATTTAGTTTTATTATATCGATTATTCAAATCTCTAAGTTCTAAAGTTCTACTGTATATAATTTCCAATTTGCCTAAAAAATAAATTTGTTATTATAAAAAGCCTATTTCTGCCATGGAATAAGAAATAAATTATTTCACAATTCGGAATTTTCTCTTGCAATTCCAAAAAAAAAAAAACTTTATCATCATTGCAAAATATATGCAAGAAAAAAAAAAAGTCATTTAATTTGTTTTTTAAGGGAAAAAAGCCACAATGGCTCTTGTTTGTTTTTAGAAGTTGCGTGTAAACAAAAATGTCTCACTTGAAAAATGACAACTTAAAATTCTGAGAAAATGTTATTTATGAAACTACAGAGTAATAGCCATTGAGAAATATATAAATAAATTGAAACACATTTTTGCAGTTGAGACCACTGTTATTTTAGTTAATTGTTTATTATTTATATATAAATTATATATATAATTTATATAAGCATTTTATTAAACATTTTTAAAATTTTAATTTTATATTCTCATATTTCTTTTGAATTTGTTATATTTTTTGTAATTCTGTTGTGCTTTTCTTTTATATATATATATATATATATATATATATATTAGGGCCGAGACTCGATTAAAAAAATTAATCTAATTAATTAGAGGTTTTGTAATTAATTAATCGCATTTTAATCGCATATAAATAT
>JAUCMU010000074.1:243631-254422 GCA_032275025.1 Enteromius treurensis
ACATGATCTGGCTCTTTATTTGTATTTATTTATTTATTTTATATATCAAAATATATTAAACGTGCGTGTGGTAAGAGCATCTAAAACGCGTTGTGAAAAATAATCTCACAGACATCGCATTCGGACTCTAGAACTATCACAGAGGTTGTGAGAGAAAAACACAGACATGGCACGGTCGGATAGGATTAAAATCACCAAGAACGTCTGTGAAAAAAAACATCCTCTATCGACCCCCTGTAAAACTAGTCCCGTCCGAATAGGGCTTTACTTTTAGTCATTATTTAGGTGGCACACATACTGTATTCTGAATGCCTTTGGCAGAATTCAAATGAGCCGTTTTAATCTAGATTCATTTCAAAATTAATCTAGATTAAAAAAACGAATCTATACCCACCCCTAGTTTTTATTTATTTCCAGTTAGTAATTTTAGTGTATTAAGTATTTAATTTAATTTCAGCTTATTTCATTCAATTAACAGTAAAGTTTTTTTTAATACTTAGTGAGAAAAATTCTGAGTAATTTTTTTTTTAGAACTAGCAACTCATTCCAAGATACAATATTTGATCCTTTGCAGCTGGTTCTGCTGAAAGAGTTGCACGTGATCAGTGCTTTGGCCCACGTGTGTGGACAGGACCGCACTCTCCTGGCCAGCGTTCTCCTCAGGATATTCAGACACGAGAACCTGGAGGCCCAGCTTCTCCGAGAGCTCAATGACCGTGAGATCAGTGCTGAAGGTACTCCTTTATTCCTCTTTAAATGCTGCATGACTGAATTCATCAGAATCATTCATAGTTGCTTTTTTTTTTAAACAGATGAAGCGACGACTCTCTTTCGTGCCACCACTCTGGCCAGTACTCTGATGGAGCAGTACATGAAGGCCACGGCCACTCCATTTGTTCATCACGCTCTTAAAGACACCATCCTCAAGATCATGGAGTCTAGACAGTCCTGTGAGGTATTGCTTAGATTTTGTGTGTTAAATAGAGATGATCATGTTTAAATCCATATCCTCTATTTGTAGCGTTTTCAACTAAGGTCCACTCATAATGTTAGCTAAGGTTTCTTGCTCTAAAAACTATGACATTTTATCTCACAGAAAAGTCTGTATTGTGGGATATAGACACGCAGTTGTGGAAAAAAGTAAGAGTCTCAGTTACATTTATTTTTTATTTCGTGCCAAAAGCAAAAACAGAATTGCAACATATAGAGTTAGCAAAGAAAGATCAGAATCTGAGTATGTCTCGATTCTGAATTGCAAGGAAAGAAATTAATACAGGTTTGGAACTACTCGAGGGTGAGTAAATGATGACAGAATGTTCGTATTTAGATGAATATTCCTATAACTTCCTCTCTTTAACACTTCAGATTAAACAGAGTCTTTAATATTTAAAAATGTATGACTGGCTAACATGTTTGCTTGTCAAATGATGTTATCCAAAAGCTTCAAAAATGAATGAACCCTTTGAAGCTGATGCATCTTAGTTCAGTCTTGTAGATCAATCATTTGCCTGCTAAACATACCTTGTTTCCACTGTGAATCAGCTCAATCCATCTAAACTGGAGAAGAACGAGGATGTGAACGTGAATCTTGCCCATCTCCTGAGTATTGTGTCTGAGCTGTTGGAGAAAATATTCATGGCTGCTGAAATCCTCCCTCCGTGAGTCACTCTGTATAAAAATATATTTCTGTCAATAAATCGAGAGTATGGTGGTTTATATGTGTTGATGCCTTTTTTGCAGGACACTCAGGTTTATATATGGGTGTTTACAGAAAGCTGTACAGCAGAAGTGGCCCAGAAACACAACCATGAGAACTAGAGTTGTAAGGTATGGGAAATGACTTGTTGGAGGACAGCATTTGATGTAATAATAAGATAATGCATATAATACAATTAAAACTAATAGGACTGTCAAAAAAAAGAAAAAAAAATTGAAAGCAGAAATGTGACGATGTAGGTGTCATTGCATTTTATTGCTTCTGTTAGGCTATGCAGTTGAATCCACTAGATGGGTTGCTGCTGTGTTGTTTATTTAAAATATTGCCGATAAGGAGAGCATTAGTGTGGAGAAGATTTTGTTTTCTTTGAAAGTGAAATCAAGCCGTTCACACAAAATGCATATTTATCACGGTTTTTTACTGTTGCACCGTTTAGAAAACCATGTAAAATTAATGTAAGTTCAACTTTAAGAAATATGTCTCAGGACTTTATGCCCACAACATGTCAAGTTTTTAAATGAAGAAAGTAGCTAACTCTTTAAACTATACATACATGCACAGTGCTTTTTTAAAATGTATATAATTATATGTGGATTCTCAACATTATTTTAAACATTATGCACCTTTTTAAATATTGTCGTGTTGTTTTATTTAGCTTAGTTTGAAGAAACGTGCATAATATTTACCTCGATGCGCCCTCTTATGGCTTCAGGAAAAAAAATGTATTTGCCCCGTAATAGAAATTGTCTTTCAAATTCGAATATAATTTGAGTTTTGATAATATAATAATAATAAGTAGAAAATTTGAATATAATTTTTCAGTCAATTTTGACAGTCCTAATATTAATTAAAATAAATATATTAACAGGTATAAAATAAAATGTTTTACAAAATTATTTACTTTTTTCCAGTGGATTTGTCTTCCTCAGACTGATCTGTCCTGCTATTGTCAACCCCAGAATTTTTAACATCATTGCAGGTGAGCTGTGATTGGGCATTTCAGTTTGTTCAGTTTTTATTATACAGGAATTAGATTTTCAATATAGAGATGTATACATATTTTTAATGTAAAGGGGAAAAAAATATTGGTGTATGTCTGCAGATTCACCTTCCCCTATCGCATCCCGAACTCTTACTTTAGTGGCCAAAGCAGTCCAAAATCTGGCCAACCTGGTGGAATTTGGTGCCAAAGTAAAATGAACACTTTTAATTGATTTTAATAGATTTTTAAAGACTTCTCTGGTTCTGTATTTGTTGCTTTCTTTAAATACTTTGTGTCCCGTCTCAGGAGTCGTACATGGAAGGAGTCAATCCATTCATCAAGAGCAACAAACACAGAATGATCAAATTTTTGGACGAACTTGGGGTTTGTCAACTTATCTACAACTCCCTCGTTTTACTGCCAAACATTGCTGGAAAAAAATGTGGTGTAGTAATAATTTAAAAGAAACAGCAAGCAACAATGAATTAAACAATATTTTTGTTAAGTAGAAATAATTTTTTCTTGAAAAATAATTTTTTTTCTTACAGTCTTATAAGAAATAAATGAGATGTCCTCCAGGGGGCGCAAATGCTTAATTTATTTTTTTTACACAGAAATACTCAGAGTTAAAATGGAATTATCGTCAAATTTATTAATTTACTTTCCTTATAACCACAGTGATCATATTCACATGCCCTATTTACTATATCTAGTGTTTTTTTTTTACTATCTGCATGCATTTGCTCTTTTCAGAATGTCCTAGAGCTGCCTAAACCCACAGAGCACTATAACACTGACCTGGCCCGTGACCTCGCTGCCTTACACCAGCTCTGTGTCACACACTTAGATGAGCTGAGGATACTCAGCAATGACAGGGGCGCGCAGCAGGTGCTATTATAGCTTAATCAAATGTTTCATAATGATAACCAGTACTTGTGATCTCATGTTGGGTGAAATTGTTCTTTATCTTTCACAGCACATCTTGAAAAAACTCTTGGCAGTCACTGAACTTCTGCAGCAGACCCAAACTCAGTATGCAGTGACCAACAGCAGCCGATAAACAGCAGGATTTCACTGTGCTCCACAATTTAAAAGCTTCTGCGTGTCTGTTTTGTGACATTATAAACCACTTTTGATAATAGACGTCACATTAGACAGACAAGGCAGTGAGCGAATGTTTGTTTACCTGCACTCTCTTCTTTACAGGATGTGTTTTCATAAAAAGAGAAAAATTAATGAAGCAGAACAAATGTTCTACAGTTTTCAAGAAAAGGACTGTGATGTTTTCCAGATGACAGGAATGATGTTTTCCAGATTCATAACTACTGTTTGCGTTCTGCAATGTCAAACACTATTGCAGGTTTTCCCCCGAAAACAAAATAAAACCACATTTTACTTAGAAATCTGTGATGCTTGACAGGTAGAGAAGGAACTAATGCTGCGAAAAAACGTGCCTTAAAAGACCAAATATGCTTTATGAATTTACACTCCCAACAGTTTGTTTTCTTTTTAAATGTTGTGCTTTAGCAGGCGTTTAAGAGAAAACATCATTATATCTTCGTACCAAAACGATTTTCATATTTGGAATCACAAAATTTAAAGTAACGCTTTTTGCTTTAGAATTTTTCTAAAATGACTTCCTGACAATATGCATAAAGATGTGAGTGAGATTACACTATCAGGTATGCTTGCACTCATTTAATATGTTTTTGTAAAGATACAGTGATTGTGTTCTAATATATGCAAATAAATCAAAGGAATTTTGACATTTGATTTTTATGAATTTCTTTTTATTTGTATTTTTTGCTTCTTTTAATATGATATATTTAAGGTGGTGAACAAATTTAAATATTCAGATTAAAATATATATATATATATATATATATATATTATAGTTACACAACACAACCCTTAAAATCTAAACAGATTTTAAACATTGACGTTTTAAAAAACGATAGTCATTCAAAGTTAACCAGACACATGACAAATTGTGTTCTGAAATTAGATCAAAATATGTGTATATCCTGCGACTGGATATATTCATAGACCGAAGCTTTAAGAAAACAATCAACGTAAAAAATCAGCAGACTAAGCCCTTGAATTTTGGTTAAATTCGTGTGCGGCAGCCTTAAGATCACATGACTATATTTTTAGATAATACAAATTAAATCTTGATCAATAATGTATTTTTAAAAAAAAATAATAATAATAAAATTAAATTATATATATATATATATATATTTTTAACCTCTAGATGGCATCATTGTACTTCATTCACAGAACCAATCAATGGCTGTCGAAAATGAGTGGTCTGTACCTTACAAGGAATTCAAAGCTGTGCTGATAATTCTGCTTTTACAAAGCGTTCACAATAAAAGAGTTACATCTGTGAAATGTAATACAAGCATATTTTTAAAAAATCCTTCCGCTAGAAGATATAGTCCCAGACATTAAATATACTATACATGATATAACTATACGAAAGGTTTTTTTTCCCCGTCAAGGTGTTTTAACGTGACAACTGTAACTATCTGATTTAAAAACATCCTTAACCCGTAGATAAGCGCGTTTAATCACACACTTCTATGACCTTGTTTTTTATTGTGTAATCACTTTATTTCTCCGCGTCCACAGGCCCTGCGTTAGCAGCCTGACAGAGCTGCAGGACTCCGGCGGCCTGATTTAATTGTCCTGTGACGAGGCACAATAGAGATTACAAGCACCCACCGACAGCACAGTTGGTCAGCAGAAGGGACTCTATATGCTTCGTATTTCTGCCTCAGTTTTCTCTTTATTTTCCTCTTTCAAAAGGCCCAAATAGAGCCCAGCAGGTTCGAGTAAAGAGACCTGAAAGAACGTCTTCCTGCTAATATTTCAGCCAGGGAACAGACGATTAACATTTTTTCCAAGCAATGATTAAATCGCTGTCAGCACGACTAGAATCAACACAAGATCAAATGAAAATGATAATCAGTGTACTGTTTTGACAATATAAAATATCACTAAGATGATTTTTATGGAAAATCTTACAAGGTAAGCTGATAATGTAGATGATAAATGCAGATGCATTTACACTATTTGTGTGTCTCCAGGCAGAGTATCAAAACTGCAGAGAAGAGAATTTGATCAATAACTAGCATGACTGATGGAATGTGGAAATGCAACATATCTATAAATATCTTTAGCACATGACCTCGTGCCCATTGGACTTCATATGTCAGACCCCGTGCCCTTAACCACTCTACTGGTTTTGTGAACTAAAGAAGGACGAGGTCTATTTTCAATTATAGGTTTCGGCCCCTCTGACACAAACCATTTAACCCCTGACCTCCCTTAGGGCAGCCGGACTGCCTACCGCTGGGGCGAGCGTTACTGCCACCTTGTAATCCATACGCTCTGAATGACCAAAGTACCATGAGCAGCTGCCCTCTCACTCATCGCACTAACAACCTACCTAATCCATTGAAGTCAAAACCAACAGACCTGCCCTCCACTTCAGGGGACTAGTTATTGAACCTTTCTGAGTTTACAATGTCCCGCTGACTTTGCCTGCATTTTTACAAAGAAATACAGACAGTACCGCCGCTTCCTACATGCAGAGTATGCAGACTGCTTAGGGCACCGACTCTCAGTGGTGCACCATACCAGTTGCCCCAGTCGAGTGTTGACGTTAGTTGTCTAATGTGTAATATTGTTGGTTTATAATTTATATAAAAAACAACGAGGCAATGGTATATGGTTTAATTATGGTTTCATTGAATAACACTGTTTAAATACATGGTGTAATACAAAATGAGCAATTTACATTATTAAAAATGCCTGCAAAGGACACCAACATGTTGATAATTGCTGTTGTTACGCTTGTAGGACGATCAAATCTTTGTTTAATATTGTCCAAACATTTCATTCAAATATCCACTTACTAATAATAAAAAAAAAAATCCTAACAAAAAAACCCCCTCTTATCTTATTTTGTGTGATTTCTGAATGCTTAAGACCATAAAATCAATCACATTATATTAATACAATCATATAGGTAACAGTCTAGAGGTATAGTTGTAATTTATAAATAATAAAATGTATTTATTTACTTTAATATTTGATTAAAGTTCTATTTTGACCAATTATATATTGTTGTTTGTTTGTTTTTGTTTTTTTGAGGGAGCGCGCACAACAATACTATTTGCTTAGGGCACCCATTTGGCCAGCAGCGGCCCTGAATACAGAACAGGCCTAATTACGGTTTGTTCTATTACGGGGAAAAACATGCAATTTTATTATAGTATATTGACACTTCTAATTGGTAAATACACATGCAAACTATTTTTAAGAAACATTTGGTGTGGGCAGTGGCCCTGATTGATGGATTCTTGGTAAAGCAGTTGATTTTGAGGGAACACTTCCTACAAGAGCTGGAATTAGAGCAGGATTTTAGGACTCTGGGAACATAATGGCGACAGTGTCGTCAGCCATTCAATTGTCATTCAATGCATAATTATTGTTCACAGATGGTTTTAACAATATGTTAAAATTTGCATTTTAGGGAGACAGCCATGGGGGGCACTCGTTTCTCACGGAGTCACACATTTATTGTCTGTAATTCTTGCTGACATTAAAATATTTTTAAAGCAAATTATTACTTTTCAATTTTGTGACATCAGCTTAGTTTTGCAAATAATTAATCATGCATTTCCGCAAAAAAGTTTCTAAGACACTAAATAAGCTCACATTTCAAATTAATATTTAAAAAAACATATTTTTTATTCACAAAATACTACTTGTCAAATTAAATTATTTGTTTGTTTATTTATAACATGTTTATTTTTGTTATTTAAAAAAAATCTAAAAAATAAATGTGCACATATAGATTTTAGATTTGGAATAGGTTAAACTTGTAGATTATTACAGAATATATATTTGACTTACAAAACCAGTCACAAAATGTTTATTTTACTATAGTCATTGTCACTGGCGTGTGTCTTCATCATGAACAAGGCCTTTCTGGTCGGAAGGTCAAACTAATAGTTGACCAAATGGACTTCAGTGACTGCTCTGTGAGCAGTGGTCACTTCACTTTTGTTGTCCACTAATGCCCTGGACCTGCAAAATGAAGACACTTACCAGACCTCACTTGACCTGCTTCATTGTCTGTCCATATGGGCATGCCAAATGCATGTTGTCCTAGGGTCAGAGGGGAAGTGGACGACACATTTATAGGCCCCTGTAGACTTTGAATGATTGGTATTTGAAATCCAAAAGGGTGAAGTGAATTTACTTGGATTTGAACATTAAACTACAACTCAAAGACATCTTTTTAAATGTAATTAGAACCGTCCATTTTAAACGTTCATCACAAAAAAAAAGACAAGTGATTCTTGTGTGTGTGTGTGTGTGTGTGTTACCGACTGTGCACCAGACAGCAACAGAAACTGCCCATGAGTGATGAATATAGTTGTAAAAGAAAGGCTTTGTCTTAAACCGGCCCTGTTGGGATGAAGCATTGTCGCTGGCTGACCTTTTGGGTCAGTGCGAACTCTCCCAGTACCAGGAAGCTGACAGACCACTTTTTCCCACGCGTTGTAAAGCTCTTTGTCCCATGCAGAGAGCTGCCATTAACGTTTGAACCTTCCCTTTTGGGCTGCTGCAGTCGGCTGCTGGGTCGCAGGGCATCTCCCCGGTACGTTAGATAAAAACCCACCAATAGCTCCCTTGGAAACGTGGATAATAAGGATCAGCTAAGCTAACTGACAGCGTGGGCCAATTTTCCGGCCTGCTGAGTCTGTAAGGAGTTTTTCTGGAACACACGACTGGAGCCGAGGAGTTTTCAATGGAGTGTTTGTGCGAGAGGGAATGACAAACGGAGTTCAGAGCGAGATTTCAGGGGGTGGGGGTAGATAGATAGATAGATAGATAGATAGATGATAGATAGATAGATAGATAGATAGATAGATAGATAGATAGATAGATAGATAGATAGATAGATAGATAAATGAAACTATAATAAATGACATATTTTTCCCCAGCAAAAATAACAATTATGCTGCCACCAAAATGTTTGCCAGAACACATATCAAAATTTGCACCTTATAAGTAGGTAAACTTGGATTCCATATTGTTTATTTTTAGAGTCTGATGCAACTGCTACTCACATAAACTAACATCCCTCGCTTTCTTTTCTCTTTCTTTGCTCACAATGTTTCCGATATGAGAAGGAGTTGTGGCCAAGAGAGGGAGCAAAGCGTTCTCTCACGTCTCCTCTGTCAGCGGTTTCAAGGCTGCAACAGAACATAATGGCGGAAGTTGATTCGCCCAGACAGGAAGCACGCTGCCTTTTAATCAGCGACTGAGCAAGAGAAAGCAGGACGCTGCCATACAAACCCCCATAATGCTAATCCCCCCCAGGCTCAGGGTGCTAATGGAGCACCTAGCTCGTTAGCCGAGCGCTAATTAACGTGTGCGCCGGGGCGGGGGCCATGAATCACGGTGTGATGTGAATGTGTAATGTGCGAAGCCCCAGCCTTTTTAAAGCCTCTTTACATTTGGCTAATGCATTAGAGATCCGTGGAACACACTGTCTTGTACTCACATTAGTACAGTTATACAGCCGCGCCAGTTTTTTCCCGCTTCTTTGTCCTACTCGTCTATTCATTTTCATAGACAGCCTTTATACAGTACCTGCAACCATACCTTGTCTAGATCGTGCCAGGAGTCACACTGTGGGATGCCAGACGGGGAAAGATAGTTTTGGCCCTCGTACCCTGGCAACTGTCCTCAGAGACAGCGGGTCAACAGCTACAGACTCTCCTTTCCTGGGCAGAGGCTGTGCTGGAGCCCAGACGTGCCTCTGAAGAATGAGGCCTGGGTGAAATAAGCAGACCCTTGATGTTTGAAATAAATCTGACAGGCTTTTCTAGCAAAGGCCCAGTCTGGTTTTCATCTGTCTCTGCCGTCAAATTGTTTCGTTATATATTATGTAGCGACATAATTTACAATCATTCCTTGTGTTCAGGGAAAAACAACCAGGCTGAAGTATTAAATCCTGTCTCAAACTCAAAAATCCTTAAGGTTTTGCACTTGCGGAGGGATGTGAGGCTATTTTTTCAGTTTTGCACTTTTTTTTATGGTATAATGCAGCAAAATTAGCCAATCCTTTGGATTTATGCTGCTGCAAAAAAAAAAACATTAAAATAAATTCCCGTCAAGGTGTTTTAACATGACAACTGTAACTATCTGATTTAAAAACATCCTTAACCCATAGATAAGCGTGTTTAATCACACACTTCTTTTCAGTCATGTTGCACTTCCAGTCTTGCATCAGTAAAGAACATTATAAAAAATTATATGTTTAAGTTAAGTGACAGTTAAAACCTTAATTGTTACAAAATATTTAAAATAAATGTTTTACTTTTGAACAAGGACATCGGTAAAATAGTCCATGTGACATCAGGGGTTAAATATTGTGATATTCTGCACAATGACAGCATGTCACAGCATACGGGATGGAGAAAAATTGTTGAATAACGTTATTTTTGTTTTCCTTGAGCACAAAAGTATTCTCGAAGTTTTCTAAAATTACGGTTAAACCACTGATGTCACAGACTATTTTACTGGTGCCTGGACATTGATTATGTTTGGACCTTTGCTGTCTATGGAGGGTCAGAGAGCTCTCGGATTTTATCAAAAATATCTTCATTTGTGTTCAGAAGATCAACAAAGGTCTTTATGACTTTGGAACGACATGTGGTTGAATAATTTTTCTGGCTTACCCCCTTAAGCAGCACAAATTTCAACATTGATGATAATAATACATTTTCTTAAAAAAAAAGAAGAAGAAAGTTTCTGTAGAGCTAAATCAAACTATTTGTAATAGGATCATGTGACACTGAGTCATGATGCTGAAAATTTTAATTGCATTATTTACATTCAAATCGAAACAGCAGGTAATTCACTGTTTTGATGAAAATAAAAAATTAAATTAAATTAAATTAAATTAAATTAAAATTAAAATTAAAATTAAATTAAAATTAAATTAAATTAAATTAAATTAAATTAAATTAAATTAAATTAAATTAAATTAAATTAAATTAAATTA